>CALNXI010002266.1:0-12245 GCA_942486025.1 Porites evermanni | reverse complement strand
TCTGTAAGTGTGAGCCACTTTTGAGATTTAATCCACTGAATTTGGCTAAAATCGTATGTTTCGCTAAGTGGGTCAAAGGGGCTAAGTGTGTTTCCTCAGATTTTCTAAACGAAAAGGTGTTGATGATTCTGACCTGTATTATTTTAAAGATAAAGGCTCAATTAAATCAACTAGTAAATTGGAAGCTTTGGGTTGCACTCTTTTTTCCGGAGCAATCGGTTGAATTTTGACAAAATTTACATATTTCACGAGCATCGCAGGTCCTCATGTGTCGCCGAAAGAAAATTGGTTTAAAAAAATTTGCAGAAGCGAATTTCTCTAATCTAGCTTCATATTTGTTATATACTTATTAAAAGAAATCCACAGAAAATTATGAGCGAAATCCATTTTCTGGGCAAAACTCGATATGAGGATCTTACAGAGACTCTTACTTGTCAGTTGTGGTCCTAGAAATCAAGACCACTCAAAGAAACCTGTCATTACTTTCCTGTACTATTGTTTTCTTCGGTGCAATTTTTAAAAGAACAAGTTTAGCGTTAACCCGTGCTCTCGGGAAATGACATTATTTTTCTAAACTCAAATGAAAACGTCTACTCTCATGAAACTCTGAAAAGGTGACAATGTGTTTAGTTATAGTGACTGTTTAATGAGCCTCCAAAGTCCATCTTTTCCTGACCAAATTCACCACTAAAAATTGTGATAATATAGCATCATGAGAAAAGGGTAAGAGAAAGTCACAATAATCCTTGCCGCATTCTTCTCTCTCTCTCTGCAAGATTTTCTCTTAACTCGCACAAGTGGGCCTCCTCGCAGGTTTTTGACCAATGAAGTCCAAAATACCTTCAATGAAGGACAAACGTGTTGAGACGCTTCCATAAAATGGCCCTTTTTTGCAGAGACCTATCTATCCCCCCCAGAGGCCAAGGTAATTTTAAGCTCGATTCGAGGTTTTACTGATGTTAGTGAAGGCTGGAAAATCAAGTAGGTGAAAAACGTAGGTGAATTTTGTTCGGTTAGTTGTGTCTTTTTTAAGGTGCCTAAATTTAGTTGCGTATATTTTGCATAAAGTCGCTTTAATGAAAGTTGGCAGCATAACTGATCATTTCAGGTGTTCTTTCCATCCGTGTTGACGGGTAGACTGGCCCCAGTCAAAAGTTGAAAAGCCTATGAATGGTCTATTGCACCTAATATTCCCTCAATGGCCCTTTATCGAGTGAATAGTTGTGCTCTATTGTCTTACAGAAATAATATTCTTTTTCATATTTTTTTAAAATTAAATTTTATTGTACGAATCTACTTATTATTATCCAGCTGATCGTGCTTACGCTAGCAGTTTGACTTTTCTTTACCTCCAGTAGTTGTCTCTCCTTAGCAATTTTGTCTTTCATTTCCTCAACCCGACTAGCCAATTCTTGCAGTTCATCTGCAAACAAAGAGGTAAATTCAATTACAATCTTACTCGTGCAGGGTTGTCAGAGAGGTTTGGAGTAAACGGCTGAGTTGTCAAAGTAAGCGGCCAGCGCTGGACGCGCAAGCCTCTTGAGGGGTTTGGGGCAAGCTCCCCCACAATATTTTTTTTATTTGGTTGCTCTGAAATACTGTTTTCTGCACTGTCCAGACTATTTTCTCTCCAAAATTACTGAAAAGCTAAAGTGAACTATAAGGTGAATTACCTAGCGTAGGCATTAATTTTCTCATCTCTTCATTTTGATGCAGTGTAATTTTGATCATTCTTAAGTGAGGAGTGTAAATATCATGTACGTTTACATTTACGAATTATTGAGGTTTCAAAATGCAGAAATCGGTAGATTTTTTGGATATTTATTTTTGTCATTCACCTGAAAAACGTTCTTATTCAAGAAAATGCAGTTCTACTTGTACATCGAAACTTTTAAAGATTAGACTGAAAACAGTACACATGTTTTAAATACATAGATCATCTTAGCGGTCCACATACACATTGCGATTGACTTAAATTCCACATGTTTATGTTACTAAAGGTTAGTGTTATTGCTGTTATATGAAATGCACATTTTTTAATAAACAACATAGAAGATAGCTGGCTTGCTTTTTTTTGGCACTGCCGCCCACATTTCCATAAGGCCATGTTGCCGTTTAGGCATTTTCAGTACTTTTTTAGTCTGCATACATGACGTACTTGTGGAAAGAACTGAAACCACTGCTCTCGCATTTGTTGTGATGTTTTTGTCAAGCAAAGCGGCACAAGCACTTTCGGCACTTTCGTGGCATTTTTATAGTACCCATGACTGTAACTGACACAAACACTTGCTAAAGTTTTCAGATGATGTTTGTTAACCACTCCAGGATATTTTATTTAAAAACGACATCCATAAAGAAAAGCCAGGCAGAGTAGCTGACTGATACTAACCAAGTAGGCGGCGATTTTCGCCGGCAATCGGCAACTTTTGACAACCCTGCTCGTCGTCGTAGAAATCAAGACCAGCCAAAGAAGCCTGTCATTACTTTCCTGTACTATTGTTTTCTTTGGTGCAATTTTTAAAAGAACAAGTTAAGTGTTAACCCCGCTCTTGGGAAATGACATTATTTTTCTTCTAAACTCAAATAAAAACGTCTACTGTCATGAAGCTCTGGAAAGGTGACAATGTGTTTAGTTATAGTGACCGTTTAATGAGCCTCCAAAGTCCATCTTTTCCTGACCAAATTCACCTACAAAAATTGTGATAATATAGCATCATGAGAAAAGGGTGAGAAAAAGTCGCAATAATTCTCGCCCCATTGTTCTCTCTCCCTGGAAGATTTTCTCTTAACTCGCACAAGTGGGCCTGCTCGCAGGCTTTGACCAACGAAGTCAAAAATACCTTCAATGAAAAACAAACGTGTTGAGACGCTTCCATAAAATGGTCCTTTTTGCGTAGAAGACCTATCTATCCCCTCCCCCAAAAGCGAATGTAATTTTTTCAACCCTGAAGTCTTTCTTCAACTACAAAGAACATTGATCCGGGGGTGGGAGGGGCGATTGATGGTGTTCAGAATTGTATGATGAAATGATGAAATTGGTGATAAAAGTGTGCGTTTCAGACAAGTGTGTCGACTACAGTTTAAAGGTTAAAAGAGTTGAAGGCTTGTTTATAGTGGAAAGTGCACTTAGCTTAGCCAGCTTTTTTACAGGCAATTCCCTCAAATACTTAGAAACAAATAAATCAAATGCAACATAACAGGATTAAATACCCCAACTGGAAGGAGGCAACCAGTTGGGCATTTACAAGCGTGGCCGAGATTTGAACTTGGGACGACCGAGAACAAATCCAGCCAGGTTGCCATACCTAACCTCATTGTTATTGGCAGTTTGCCACAAGGCTCTGTTGGAGCAACAAGGGGAGGACGTGGCATTAAATATGTGAACTAGCATTTGGTACTCTTCAGGTAAATTAAGGTTCTCACTCCACCACAGAAACCAGAGGACATCACACTCTTCAGCAGGTTCCCCGGACTTGATGGAAAATTGTTCTATGTCTGGGATGAAGGCAACCTCTTCTTGTTGAACACGAATAAGGATTCCAGTCAGATTATTAATGTAATCTGGACGTTAAAGGAGCTGGTCATTCAATAAGTATCTTGAAACCTTGCGGCAGCGTCAAACACTACACAAATTTTATCCGGTTTATTGGGGCTGGTAACTGGGTGGTGAGGAAGATACCAGGTCTTAGAACTTCTTTGGTCAGTCTCTTCTTTAGTGAGTTTGCGGGCATGGCCTTTAGCAATGTAACCATCAACGACTAAACAGAATTTTTTCCATGCAAGTCTTGGTCTCTTTGCAGGCATTGCTTGAGGTGATGAAGTCTTGTTTGGGCCATCGAGCAGTTGAAGGGCAGGTCAGGAGGATCATGTTTCCAAAGACGACCCATGCTGTAATGGTCACCCAACTTGGAGATCGTGTGGTTAATAATCCGTTCAGCAAGTTTGTCTTCCAGAAATGTTCTACTTGGCGGTCGAGGGACGTGCCATCAGTTGTTGTGTGAATATGGTAAACATGATGGCTCTGTTGTGTTGTTCCATCCCCTGTTCTAGTGAGGACAGCAAAGCCAAGGCAAGAACGGATTGCAATGGGGTCGTTAGGATTTTCACGACAAACGTCCAGTGGAACAAACGCCTCAGGCACATTCGTTCCTATGATAGGAGAGATATTTTGCCGTTTAACTTGTGGGAAAGGAACATCCTGGAGATGCGGCCATTTTTCATTGTCGGTGGCTTTGTGCTGGTGGCCCAATGGAAGGTTGAGCTCCTTTACAGACCACACTCCCTTCAGCTGAAGTCTCTGCGGCTGCTCATCAATGAGGGATTCAACTGTGAGGTCACCTTTCTCCTTCTTGAAGCTTGTTGTTATTGCTTATGGTTGAGAAGACCAAACGGTCTGATCGACCATAAAGTCCCAGGCAACTGACAAGTGAAGGGTCTACAAGAGTTACTTCGGATCCAGAGTCCAGCAGGGCAAAGGTAGTAACAGACGACCCATAACAATCAACTAATCGCAGTGGTAAGACTTGTAGGAGGACTGTGCTTAAATCCTCTGTCCCAGTAGTGGTACAGAGGGAAGCTTAGGTTGTGGCATTGGTGGCAGCAGTTTGGTCTGGTGAAGTGGGATTTTCTGATGTCTGGTGAAACTGTGCTTGATGAAGAAGCAAGTAGTGGAAAGCACCGCAGCCTTCAACTCGTCATCTGGAAGAGCTTAGACAGGTGTCTGCTGTGTGCTTAGTATCTTTGGGGTAGTTAGTGCACAGTTTCGTTGAGAAGATGAGAGAGTTCCTTTCTTGCGGTGTCTTTGCCTTGAATGCTTCGAATCGATAAAGCTGGTGTGCTTAGCCACAGCAGCAACAGTTGTTTAACTTGCACTTACCCTTTTTTGGGGACTGCTTGGTTGGCTTCTTGTCAGGGTCGCTATGATTGGTAACGTTCATCATACATTTCGTAATGTCAGGGTCCTCATCAATTGGTTCAGCCAGATTGCTGTGATTGTTAACGTTCACTGTGCATCTACAAATTTCCCTTTCCCTTTTCTTGTCAGACGGCTTGCCTTTATTTGTGGAAGGGTTGCTGCGGTGAATCTGCGCTGGGGTTTGCAGCTGACAGGATGGTTCGCGATGCTCGCATGCTTGTTCACAAAGGCAACAAAATCCGTCAGGGTTGGGAAATGTTGGCCCTTTGTTTCCAAGTCATAGGCCAGTGCGGCAAGCTTGTGTTAAAGTGGCCTTAGCAGCCGTTCTGCCATACTGACAATGTTCCAATGATTGATTTGTGACAAACACTTCCTAGATTTTAACTTTGTTAGAGCTCGAGTAGCACTGTAAGCAAACTTTTGTAGGAGTGCTGGTGCTCAGGACAGGTAGATTCAGACCGCTTGCTGTAGTTGAGGGTACCAACAGTACCAAGGGTGTTCACAGGCGTGACAGTTACTTGGGTAGGGGCTGGTGTGAAACAACTTGGCGTTACAGGTGAAGACTGGTAGAATTTTGATGAAGTGCTACTGCTCAGTACTGAAAAGTTTAGGCGGCTCGCTGTGGCTAGGGTGAAACAGTAGTCCCGGTGGTGTTTACGGGCATGACAGTTACTCGGGTAGTGGCTGGCGCAAAGGACTTGGTGTCACAGGTGGAGGATAAAAGGGTGGCTTTGAAGGAGTACTACTTCTCAGCACAAGGGAGTTCAGACCGCTCGCTGTGGTTGAGAGTGAAACAGTAGTCCCGGTGGAATTTACATGGGTGACAGTGACTTGGGTAGAGGCTATAGATGAGGAATGGATGATGGTGTTCCCTGAAGTATAAGTAGTATTGTCACGTGAAGGTGGTGCATGACTGAATGGTGTTGACTTAATTGTAGGTGATATTTCCTTGTCTGTTAACCTTCCTTCCATTTCTGCGGTAAGCTTAGCCTGTAGGTCCATAAGGGCAACTGCCTTTCTTGCTTCAGCGACCTCATGGTCTGTCTCAGCCCTTTAGTTCTTCTTCCTCAACTTCTTGCTTATGGGCAAGAAGTTGCTTTGTTGCCTCCTTTCTGTGCTCCAAAACACCACAGAATTCCCTTTATGTAGGTGAAAAGTTTCGAGCACCACTTTTTGGACAATTGATGCGATTTGTGAGACAGCTTTTACAGGATGGTCTTGGGTGATTAGCAGCAGATCATGTACTGACATCCTATCTGTTGCGGACTGCACTTAAGGTTACAGCCTGCGGCAGGGCTTTTTCACCACATCTGAGCAGTCATTGTACAATGCTCGCAAGTTCGTCATAAAGGAGAAACCAGTTCGCAAAACTGGACTTCATACACTTTCCAACATGAACAGCTTCAGTTAAGGTTGGAGGAACAGGAGATTTTCATCTTCGCTGGATATCATAATCTTCATTGCCTTTTTGTTGTTCTCCTCGCAGTCAGCAAACCAAGTAAGGACAAGAAGTTTCTTACACTGGATGCCAGCCTTGACACAGGTGTCACAAGCTCCAAGGCATCTTTCATAAAACTTCTGACCAAGAGGAGCGCAACGGTCACAAACACCTTGCCTTTCAGTACAATCTGTCACGAGAAACAATTTAGGGACTGAATAACAACATTACCCTAGTATCCTAGACCACGTTGTGTGGTCTAAAATAGTCAGTTGGTTGCCTCTTGTCCAGAATGTTTCTGTTCGATTTAAAATTTTATTTTTATTTTGTTTTTAGAATCCTTGACTAGAAGCTGCGATCTTGAAACATTCAGACTTGCACTAAATGCTTATCCCTGATTTAGAAACAATTTGAAAAGTTCAAAAAAAGTGAAAACCTCGGAAACAATAAAGCACTTGGTCCGTGGACAAGTGTTTTCTTCTATTTATTTTAGCCACACAATGCACAAAAGAAAAAATTTAAAACGAAATGCAAAGAAGAAAGTGGCTAGGAAGCCTTAAGAGAAACCATTGGGCTTATGGAAAACAGCTTCCTCGCAATTCATGTTCGGAAACCCAGTGAACCTCAATAAACCACTTAGTTTTCTTAACATAATATTACCTCAAGGATACTTACCCTGGTAGGTACTGCAACATACGGTATATCTTCAGCGGAAGAAATTACATTTTGGGTTTGGCGGGCATATTTTGGGGCAAATTCTAAAGCATTTTGCACGGTCTTATAAAATGTATCTCTTTGTAGCTTCCCGGTTTCAAACTCTCTTTGAAGTGCTGCAACAACAGGATCCAAGTCTTCAAGACACCTTGGTGACACAGAAGGAAATGATTTCAAACATACTGTCAGTTACTGCTAGTGTGTACGAGTATGATTACAGAAACTACCCGCATGGGGTAATGTAGAGATTTAGCAAGAGCTAAAAGTGAAGTTCCTATTAATAAATTTATAATTTAAATCAAACAACAAACTTGTGATTCACAAATCAGTTAACTTAAGGGGCACATTGATGTGACTTTTGAGGAAAGGCTAAGTGATTTTAGAGTGAAACATCTTACATCGAGTTGATAGCCTTATATGTACACCTAAAAATAGCAATCATCTTCTATCATCTTCAAGAGCCATAATGGTTCTTGCTCACAGAAGATTAGGCCTGGGAAACAAATCAGGCCGAATTTTTGGCATTCGACAAGTTTACTTTACAAAAATTTGCCAACAAATCTGGGGGTGTGTAAATCAACCTTTTGCAATTTTTATACATCACATCTTAGGTGAAACAGTGCTATGAGGTGCTGTATTTATCGTAAAGACCTCGGACAGAATGTAGTATTTCACAATTTTTTAAGACAAATTGCACTCAGTCAATATTCAGGATGATCAATCGTAAGCTTTTAGCAAAACCGTTCAAAATATTTCCAAAATCACCTATACGGCCAGCTGGTTCTCACCTTTACCAAACACCAAATTTGCAGTGTGATCTGTGCTCGAGTGTTTGAATGAACATTAATGGCGTTACACTTCCACGTAATATTAAAAGAATTTATTTTGTTTGTTTTTTTATCTACTGGTTTTATGACGATTTGTAATCTTAAAAAGCGTTTGATGTGTGCGGCTATTTGTGTACTTCTGCAAGTGATGTTCATGAACAACTGAAAACAAACAGCACCACGATTAAAACTGTAAGAGAGACTCCTAAAAATCAATAAATGAAATATAATTCGGTGAAACATTTACAGAGACACGAGGACAGGTATTAAAAGTCTCTAAAAGTCCTGAGTCTTGTAAGCTTAAAGCTTGAGTTTATGTCTTAAGCCAGCTTCCCGGTGTTTTCTTTTTTCAAAGATGAACTGGAGGCAAGAAAATCGCTCAATGTTTTCTTTCTACAGCCAAGTTTATAACTAAATATTCTTTGCAACGTTTTCTTTCCATTTGCGATGAAAAAATATATATAAAGGCTTTTTAAAGTTCTGTAAGCTTCTATCAAACCTGATACTAGGTCAGATCGTGTCTCAAATCTTACAAACGTGCATTAACTTGCTGCATTGCCTAATTTCATACCGCGCGGGGGCCTGGCACTACTGAATTTTCCGCACTTTTTAAAAAGTCTAGTTTCAAACTTGCGGATAGTCAGAGGAAAAACTGGAACGAAAGCATCTTTTTTCGAAAAAACATTGATCAATATTTCCTAAGAGAATCTGCCTAAACTTAGAAAGGAAAGGATGCAGTATTTCTGTCATGCCCTGAAACTAAACATAGGGAGCCGACACTCTGCAAGTGTAAGCAATTGTTTGATGATAAAGTCGGTCGAACCGAAGGTGATTATAAATTTTCTACAGCAAAGGATCCAATCGTAACCTAAGAATGCTGGAGCAAAACTTAAAAGAGCAATACAGAAGGGCTTACCTGGATTATATCCGTCACAGAAAAGAGAACTGTCCGTGAAAGGTACTGCGGCATTATTTATGTTAAACCTAGTGTTCTTAAATCACATGCAGGAGAATAAGGGACTAATCTACGTTCAGTGCATCCTAGCAAAAAGGTGACATTCTTGATTGGATTACAAGGTGATTACCAAAATTGTAACCATGCTCGTAGACCCAATAAGTTCCAAAAAGAGGCAGCTCAACAAGTGAACCCTTCAGTAAGCCATTGCTATTTGACATTTTATCAATGAATTTATACATGCCTTTAATAGTGTCTAAATTACTAGAATTGCAATGTAACTGGAAGGTACAGAATCACACGCAGGGGCCTCACAAAGAAAGTATGCACAGTTTAATATCCCCCCAAGAAGAATTACTTGTGTATTATAACATTGCTCGATGCATGAGGTCTGGTCACGGGAACTGCACTGTTACAGGCCGTTACCGGACGAGAAATGCCTCTCTTGTTAGACTGAAGTATACTTGCATTTATCTATGTTCAGTGAGAATTGTCTCCGGTCTGATCGTCCCGTGCACGTTCTTGTAATTGTTTGCAATGGCGGAATGGCGGAGGACTGTTGTTTATGTCCTTTTACACGATTGTGTAAATGTCCGCGCGTGTAACCTACATAGCCCGCATCACACAGGTCACATTGGAAGTTATAAACTACACACTGTTCATTTATGATCGGTGGCTTTTCTTCTTTCACATTCAGTTCTTGTTCAATTTTCCGCCTGGCAAACACAGGCTCGATGGTGGTGTTTACTTTTAAGTTCAGACCGTTGAGTTTTTCTTTCACCATACTTACATACATATCTGCTGAGATTTGGTCTTTAAATGGTAAAACTGCTGGTGATAAAGGTTGCTGCTGGTCACAAACCTTTGAGTCAACGAAACTTTTGATGGTAGAGTTAACAAGGTGTATGGGGTACTTTGAACGCGAGAATGCTGTGACCAGCTGTTTGTACCAGTTATACAACGGCACAATTTGAACCCCCCTCCCCGCAGAGTCGTCAGCTGGCCATACTTGTTTAAAACCTGGTGTGCTCTTCCTCTGGATCATGATAGATGTATTAACCGAGTACCAGGGCGTGGCCAAGGGATCCCCTGCGTAATCGAATAGTTACACAGGATAACCCTTCAGTACAAAGTACTGTTAGGGTCCTGCTGAATAAGAATTAAGAACTAATGAAAGTAATAACTAAAATATATAAAAGTAAGCATGCACTAAGTTAAAAAACCGTTTAAAATTAAAAAATACCAGTTTCGATCGTCCAAGGTTTTCCTAAACAAAACTCTAGTAATGTTTTTTGAACGTAATGGCAGTGAATTATTTATTATCAAGACACCTAAAAAACATAAATTACGAATCGAAAATCCAGTTTGACCTTTTGTAGTTTTGCTGATTTCTCATCGCTTCTAGTGCTTAAAGCATTGTGGTGTAAAGGTTGAAAAAAGTTCTTAATTGCAAAACTTGCAGTGCCATTAAGGCAGTCAAATAATGACTTTTGTAAAAAGTCGCCAATTGTCAAAAATCGAAGATCACAGTTCTGATTTGTTCAAGTAAATGATTTTGAGGCTTTGATAGTGGATCATGCGTTCGCAGGACTCTGGCCATCCAAGACCCTCATACCCGCAGTACGTAAATGTTTCAAGTGTTAGAAATTTCTAGGCAACATTTGCTCTTTGAAACAGTTATTTTACCGAAATGAGCTGATTAGGTGCCCCTGACTCTCTTAAACTATAGTTTTCTCGGTAGTCCAGGTATTGTTCACTGGCCACAAACCTCTCTCCATACTACTCATTTTGAGACTTGCTTGTTCACACTTTTACTAAAGTGTCCGGAAGCACTCGGCGCCATTTGTTCAAAAGGTGGATGATCCTATCCATAAGATACTAAGGACACTAAGCTGTATCCTTTGGATACTGCAATATTATTGGTTCTTTATTTCTAATGTTCACTGAATGGTGATTTATCCGATAGATTAAGCGCTATCCAATGTTAAGGCAACTTGGGTCTGAACTACGAGACAATGTTATGATAGTAAAATGAAACGATAACTTTTCTCCTCCCGTCTCTCACTTCATGCAGAATGTCATTAAGCGCCAGTCTTGTAGTCTACAAAAGCGCTGCAATAACAACAATAGTAATGATTAAAATAATAACATTTTATATGATAATAATACATGTTCATGTAGTATAAATGATAATTCACCATTTCCACATAGACCATGTTTCACCTTGTTGACCTCCCCAACCCCCCGAAAAAAAAATTGCATAACCATTGTTTCCAATTTCTCCTGGGTAGTACAGTCGTTTCAAGAGAAACTGAAGACAACAGTTATGCAAAATGTAGGGATATAAACAAGATGCATTATGGCAATTTTGGACCAAGGGAAACCATAAAGACTTCAAGCGAAGTTAACAACATCTGGTACTCCAAAAAAACAGAATACAATACTGGTTAAAAAAAATATCTCTCAGTGTGCATGTAGTGGTATACATGTACCCGGCAAACGCGATAATTGCCAAAAAAATTAGCCCCATACGATGACAATGACAGACATAGGTCGACTTATATTCACGGTTAATTTTCTAGTCTTAATCTAAGGCTTATTTATTCAATGCTGATAAAGCTTTCAACGATCGGCATCAGCAGTTTTTGATTACATGTGGCTGTACAGGTATTGTTCTTTCCAGCCAAGCACGTTTGGGATCAGCTGCCTCCTGTGTATGCCACAAAACAGAGACAAAACGATCACTTTTTAATTTTTCCTAAAGCTATTAACATTTAGGATTGGCCATGAGGCCGTTGTGTACCATTATACCCAAAATAATGAGGCCAATAAAAAATATCCGTAAGTTTTAAGTTTCAAGTTTATTTATGTTATACAAAAAACTATTACAATCAAATCTGACTGACCTGCAGGTAGCTAATTAAAAACTAATCGAGGCAGGTCAGTCTCACAAGTTTTAAAATATTGCAGATGTCAAAAAAAGACATTAACAAAGTAACAGTTTTTCCGAAAAAAGGAGAGAAATGTATAAGTAATATGGTTCAACTTTTAACTCATAAAAAAGGAAAACTAACTAAAGGCCAAAAAGAGAAGCAATTATGATGACAGGTACTAGCTATACATAGAAAAAAATATTTATATTAATATTTATATTTATATTAATATTTTTTTAAAGTCTGGCCATGACTTTGTCATTATCTATATAGCTACAATCCCGGACAAAACTACTTGAGAAATTTTACCCCTCCTTGCACACTATGTAACACAACAACACTATTTCAAAAACAACTGATTTGCGGTACCAAATTCCCCTTCCCCCAGGTCAATGTTGTTTCCTACAAATGTTTAAGAATCAGGGTTGCTTTAGAACACACAACAACATTGCTTCCAAGGGGA
>CALNXI010002265.1:60217-70416 GCA_942486025.1 Porites evermanni | reverse complement strand
AGAAATAATACACATGTATGCTGGGTACCCTGGATTTTGTAGGTTCAGAGTGTTGGGCTCCCTTCAATTTTTCTTAGAGCATGGCCTTTTTCAAATCAGCTTAATTTTGTGACTCTGTTTATGTGCAACTTGTTATCAAACTCAAAAAGGTGGTTTCCAAGTTGCCCTCAGCCGTAATTGTGTTCATTCTCATGCAATTTATTAAAACCTATTTTTACTGGAAAAGTTTTGCACTTAGCCTCGTTTTGAATGCGAGAGTTTTAGAAAATAGCCTACTAATGCTATGGTGAAAGGTTTTTTCTCAAAGTTTACACTATTTTACAAGTTATTTATTTATTACTGTGCATTTGATTATATTCAGTATGTACATAGCTATTTGTGTGCTATAAATTTTTAAATTATTATTTTGAATATTAATGGTGCATTTTGAGTGAGATTGTTGGCTATTTATCAGGGATCTGAAGTGTACCCTTTATTAATATTATTATGCTGTCATTTTATAGAAAAATATTGTGTATATATTAAGTCAAGAATTTGCTCCTCTCAGGCTCAGAGGTTAAGCGAATTTACATGCACACTGTAAAAAGTTTTTCTACCTTAGTAAACTGTTTGCATTTAAGGTAAAATGGTAACAACATGCTAATATGGAAGGCATATAATTTACTTTTTGCAGTGCCGGGAGACAGCAACAACACTGCAAGATGAGCTACAAAAGTCAGTGCAGGAACTTAACCGGGTAAGCAGTCATGACAAATTAACTTTTTGATCTTGTTGTAAGTTTCTTCTTTTTAAATAGTTAAAGCATTATACGGCGTCAATAATGTTATTTTTTACACACACGTGCTGTTTTTATCAGAGAGTACTGCAGTTATCTGTCTTTGTCAAAACCACTGTTGAATCATGAATACATGTTACAGTCAGAGGAACTTCGCTTCTCCCACTTTGAAGAACATCTAACAAACATTAATTTACTGTTTTCACACATACTTCAGTCAAAATTTATGCAGCAAGGTTTGCTCATTTTTTTTTCCCAGCGTTTTCACCGCTATCACTCCATGGCTGTTGAAAGCAAAACTGCAGAGCAGAAACTACAAAAGATGGAAGACTCACGTCGTAAGAATGAAAAAATGGCGAAGCAGTTTGAAAAGGTACCTACAGCTGTAATGTATAGAGAAGTTTTAAAGGAATCGTTTAGGTTTCTATTCGAAGAGCTTTGAATTCTTGACTCTTGCTCAGTGAGAGAGACATCATGCCCATAAACAACAATAACTGACAATGAGTAATAATTAGTTCATGCACAGTAGCATGGTAAAGTTAATTATTTTTTATAGGCCCTTATCTTTCAAGTCATAAGCAGGTAAAAGTTTATTTCCTTGTGCACGCACCCTGTGTTTTTTTTCTGTGACTTTAATGAATAAATAAATAAATAAATAAATAAATAAATAAATAAATAAATAAATAAATGCATTGTGACAATTTAGAGGTAGCACATCCACATAAGTGGGTTTTTCGCCTGCCATTTTGGATGAACTGGAATTTGGAAATGTTGGTTTTTGAGGAGAGGGGAAAACCAGAGTACAAGGAGAAAAACCTCTCTTAGCAAAAAGAGTTCAGGGAGAACCAACAACAAATTCACAGGGTTGTCAGAAAGTTTTGAAGTAGACGGCTGAGTTATTTTAAGAAAATGCCATCCGTAAAGAATTGCCAAGCAGAGTAGCCGGCCCATTCTAACCAAGTAGGCGGCGATTTTTGCTGGCAGCTGGCTACTTTTGACAATCCTGAACTCAACCCACGTTTGGGGTCTATGCCGTGATTTGAAATGAACTCGGGCCACATGCAAGTGCTCTCGCCACTGTGCTACCCCTGCTCCTCTTGTTTGTAGATTCATGAAAAAAAGGAAACAATTTTTGACTGTATCAGAATGTTGCTTTTGACATCATTCAAACTAATGACTTTGATTGCTTTTTGTAGCACCAACAGAAATTTTCAGAAAGCAAGAAGAGATGCACAAAAGCAAAGAATGACTATGTCTTGTCACTAGCATCCACAAACCGCTTCCTGGAAAACTATTACAACAAGTTCCTAGGTACTTTGGTGGATGTAAGTATTATCATATTGTATCCATTGACTAAATAGCTAGCAAATGGATACCAAATGGCCTTTTAAAAGTGTTGTAGTCAGGGTTTTCAGTAAAGTTATAAGTAGGTGGCAAAAGCTTTGCAGTAGGCGGAGAAGGAAAAAACTTGCAAGCGCTGAAAGAGCGAGTTACAAGGGGGTCCGGCGGCATGCCCCCTGGAAAAATTTGGAAATCTGGGCCTCTTAGAGTACATTTTCAGCATTCTGGAGCAAAAATTAGAGTGTTTGCACAGAAAACCGACATCATTAAATTTTGCCTTTTTGGGGGGTAATTTCCATGAAATAGCTGGCAAATTTTGCCAGCTGCTGGCTCTTATTGAGAGTATAGTGATTTGATTTTAAAAATTAATGCTTTGAATAGGTTAGGGAAAATAGTTTCTTTTGGGTGTGTAGAGCATTCAAATGGATTGTCTTGTTTTTTTATCATGGTTTGCTCAACCCTTTTAGTACCAAGGATGACCAATGCCAATTTTCTCCTAACAATAATGAATACATAATCACAAGAAAAGGCCATGAGAATTGCATGTAGTAGAGCAATGACCAAGGGAAATGTGCTGCTCTTTAAAAGCATTTTTCCAACTAAGTGTAACTCGTTAGGAATTTGTATGGACGTTGATCTGGAGAATTTGTATTTGGATGTTGGAGCTTAAGGGGTTAACTGATTGGCTTAACAACCTGGGTTGGTTTGTTCGAAGTTGGGTTAAGATAACCAAGGGTTAGCATGAAATTTGAACTCAGATATGGGAGCTTCATTTAAAGTAAATTCAGTTTAATTCTCTTTCCTTACAATTTGATGATTGAAAGAATAGAGAAAATTATCTGAGAAAGTGCTTTTGAGAAAAAGAAAAAGAAACCTGGGTTAAAATTTAACCCCGGGTTAGGCCTGGGTTAGCCTCACCGGCGTTCAAACAACTGGGCCCTGAACAGAATGTTCAACTTAAAACCCCAGCCATTGTTAGTGCAGGTTGCTTGTGAGTATCCTCTCCACTAGTGGACAATGGTGGTTCTTCATGTAAACCATTACAAACAAAATTGGAATTAAGAAATGATTGTGAAAGGTTTGACTCGGAAGATGACTACCTCAGAAAAAATTGTCAAAATGTCAGTCACTGTCAGCAAAGTCCTATTCAGGGCTACTTTCACCTGGACCATCATACTCACTCTAAGAAATTATTGTTTTTCAAGAGAGGGGGAAACCAGAGTACTTGTAGGAAAACCTCTTGAAAGCCCCGGCCTTCCTTGCATTTTCTCTTAATTCAACCCACTTAATACAGACAATCCATCAATACAGGCGCTTTCTATTTATAGCCTCCTCATTGTCTGTATTAAGGTTTGACTTCACATGCAAATTGTAGCCAAGTGTTTATAAACTTACAACCCCTCCTAACATCTGTCATTATAGGGTTTTGACACCAATTATCACGACTCCTTCAAAAGAGGCATAGAGGCATACACTACAGCAGAAGCCACCCTCGCAAGTGCAACAATTCAATCTGCTGACAGCATACGTGAAGGAAAGCTTTCTGTGCTGGCTGAAAAGGATAAGCACTACTTCTTTGAGGACAGTCATGGAGCCCTTGCCTTGCCATTCACTTTTGCTTTTCTTCCATACAATGATGAAGAGGCATGTTCTGTTAGTTTTCTTAGATTTTCAAGCTCAGTAATGATTCTAGAAGAGAACGTAGAGTACTTGTATCAACCAGTACTAAGGCCCCCTTAGGAGGGGAGGGGTAGCTATGTCCCTAGTCTGAACTTCAAAATCGGTCACTTGTGTATTGAAAAGGAGGCTCTTGTCTATGTCTCTTATTTTACTATTGCTGGTTGTGATGGTCGTCATCGCTGTCACGGCTACAACCAATCTTTGTGTTGTTTGTTGCCATTTTATCAGTGTCACATGTACAGCTGTATGTCACTGTTTCAAAGCCAACACTTGTCAAACTGTACCCTTACAAGGCCTCAGTACTGTGAGTTAGATTTTGGAACTGGAAAACCATTTGTGAACTTAATTTATGAATTTCTGCAAGAATTATTGTGTTTTTGTTAGACTCTTAATACAGTGGTTCATCTATTATCCAGACACCTTGAAGTTCTAAAAAATGACTCAGTGGTACCTTGTTTTATTGAATCCTTTTACTCTTACAAGAAGTCATAGTTGAAACTCAAGAAAAGTCCCTATCATCACACGAATTGAGGGAATTGCTTTTTGCTTTTTTCCACAGTTAAATCAGGTGTCACCTCAGCAGACAGATGTCATAGAACATCACTATAGAGTCTATGAGAGACTTCAAAAAATACGAGCTGAAACTGAGGAGGTCTGTGCCTTGTTTGAATGTTGTTACTGTTTTGTTTATTTGTTTAGGTGTTTTTAAATTCATAAACTTTATAGCGAAACTAAAATAGTTCACATAATCCATGTCTGAGAAAAGTAATCCTTATATTCTTTAGTGCAGTAAACTCTCTCCAAGACAGACACTGTTGGGACCATCCCAACCACAGAGGGTTCTGTCTGGTGTCTGTCTCAAAGAGATGTCTGTCTCATTAGCAATTATTGAATTCTGCTTTCGTAGGATATGAAGAATTCTGCAGATTGAGGAGAGTGTTTTATCCACCAAGGCCGAAAATAATTCCAAGTTTAAAAACAAGTTAAAACATACTTACTTCGGTCGATGTTAAGTTCATATCGATAGTGCATCTTTATCAGGAAGTTTAGGAGATAAAGGGCTGTCCAGGTCTGCAAATATACTCCAATATCAGATGTCATCTGTCGAGTTCTCTTCTTGCTGTTCTTGCCATGTTTATTAGACCATAGTTCGCTGTGAAATGAGTAAAATGTTCTGCCATTACTCACTTCGAAAACAACTTAAACTCGTCCCCAGGTTTTCTTGGTTAATGGTTCAATAATCTGCAATTTTGCTGCACTTTTGACGTCATTGGTTCAATATGGCAAAATTCTTCCAAATTTGGTCAACAGTAGCTGGTTTTGATGAATTATGCGTGTGATTTTAGCCAATCAGAAAGGGAGAAATATTTTGAATAAATAATAATAGAGTTTATAGAGGTGTCTGCTAATAGACAGGAAAGGAAGTCAGGTACTATGCCTATTGGTATCCATACTTATTTCCTCAAAATCAAGTTATCAAACACGTCCGCATATGCATCGCGTTTTTCTTGCCTTCTTGACGTCTGATGCATGATGACGTTAGTTGTTTCATGCTTCTGATACAATGTATCCTAATTTCTTGTCTGGGTACATGAATGTATTCGCAAGCGCAAAATTTTATTTTCCAACGCTAAAAGATAGTAAAATAATGATAAAAAACCGAAAATACCCTTTTTTGACTCTCTGATGATTCTTCCTGGTATCTCTTTAGATCGAAAAGACGGCAGAAGCAACCTCGGATGCTCTGAGTGAAATGTATCGACAGTGGGATAATGAGATGATGAGGATGGCCAATGGTGAAATTGATAACGCTTCTGGCAGTGCTAGTTGTACATCTATCAAGAATAGCAGTGAAGATTTAGAATTGTACTTTATTGTGGTAAGTTTAATACTTCACGGTCTTGCATTTCTATTTAAAAATTATTGATTTTATTATCCCTGTAGATTACCAAGGTTTAAATATAGACTAATTTCAGGATATAAAAATTCATACCTCGCTCTGAGTCTCGGTGGAATAAAATCGAATAAAATTCCTTGAGTGTCAGGAATGAATAAAACATTTTACTTTTTTGCTCCCCCAAACTTCAAAACCAACCATGAAACTCAATAACACAGCAGGAACGCGAAGGATGTTGATCGCTCTTTGAAGGATATCCAATCCCAAAAATGTCCTTTCTTGGACTAATAGTGTTATCGGCCATCATACTCTGTCTCGTCCAATCAGTGTTTGTTATTAGTTATGAGGATTTTCCAAGGCATTCCCGATTTAAGTTGCCTATCATTATTTTTATGAAGTATTGTTTTTTCTTCTTCTGTACCTTTAGAAAATGAGGGAACTGATTCTTACTAGCAGCTTAAAAGTCAGAATGGAAGCTGAAAATGATATGCTCACCAAGACACTGGGTTAGTACATACGTATAGTTCACTTTGTACAAATGCTCTAGAATAGTTCCCGTAAATTCCACAAATAGGCTCCCAGCCTTTACTTTTAACAGGTTTTTATTCGTGGCTGGCGGGAATTGAGGGGTGGAGGGGGTGTCCAGGGTTTTTCACTGTAGACTAGAAAATTCTTGCTAAACTTAGCAAATTCAAAGACGACATCATCATTAAAGTCTACCTGTAGCATGTAACTAGTCACATCTGGACTTCCAAGTGCAATACAGTTAGCCCCCCGCTCTTCCCCCCTCCCCCCTTCCGCCACAGAGGCTCTTTTCAGTGAATTTTGAGCATTTGGGGGCTTTTCCTTTCGTGGGGACGGAGGGGGGAGGTTGGTGTGGAAATTTACAGTCATGCGTGTATGTAACAGAACTCAAATTTACTAACGATCTGTTTTTTAATTATAAAACGTTTGCAGGAGAGGTCACACCCGATATAGTTGGAGCCAGGTAATAATAATTGAATTTACTTTGGAAACTTTAGGGCAACATTGTTTGGTTGCAAATTCCCGAGGGGATTGTATCACTGTAGTTTAATCGTTTTACCAATTTTTGCCTTTTAATTGCTATGAAATTTAACCTAATAGAAGAAATACCCGTCGCCCTTAAAAGCGGAAAAAACGCTGTGGGCCAATCCAAAAGTAGAGGACAATCGTTCAGGCATAATGCCAAACCGCAGTTTTTAACCTAAAGAAACAAGAATGTGGGGTTGTGGCCTTGACCAGCTTGCGCAACGAAAGTGAAAGATTAGGAAATTCTCCAACGTAGCACAAAATATTAAAAATTAATGTTCAATGAGGGAAAAAATCCGAATGACTGCTACACTAGGACAAACAACACATTCCTATCTCCAAATTGCAAAATCAATACTTCATGGCCAGTACATACAGTGGAAGCTCTGGTAATGTGCAATCGGACGTGTAGGTGAAAAAAAAAACAAACAAACAAACGCTAAAACTGATATTAATTCATTGTAACAGATAGTGATATCAAAAAACAAAAACAAAAACCGAAAAGAAAGGATTCAGAGGCGAGTCTCTCCATAACTGGTCTGCTACACAGCCGTTTTAGTGTCGTCACGCAATTGCGTGACGAGTGACTACACTAAAAACGGCTGTGTAGCAGACTACTCCATTACTTGGTCTAGAAAGAAAAAGTTTAACTGCAACATATTGTTTTATTCCGTGACAGGCTAAAACGGCCACATTTGGACATAGGCTCTAAAGAGGCCTCAGCTATATTGGATTCTGTACACAAGAAAACCAAAGTTTTCGGTTGTAATTTAGAAAATTATTTGAAGGTGAGTGTTTGTTCTTAGTCTTTATCTTTTTAATGCTGAAGGAAGGAAGTATTGTTAGTATAGTGTTAATATCCTCCCCTAGTTTTATTCGAACGGGTCACTGCACCATAGGATTTCATTCAAACTCAAAAGTCAGTGGTACTTACCAAATAAACAGTGCCATGTTCTGTAAAAGAGATTTCATTTGAATTATTACACCATAAGATTTCATTCACAGAATTGAAAAGTTAGAGCTACGTACTAAATATGCAGAACCATGTGAAAGCACTTCTAAAGAGGTTTAATTTGAAGAGTTATACCCTTAGATTTCGTTAACAGATTTGAAAGTTAGACCTTCAGCACTGGGGCATTGTGTAGCCTTCGAAAACAGGACGGCTGTATTCGCAGGCTACACATTCTGCCCATTAATTAAGTGCAAACATAGTCTTATGTGTCGTAGGGAGTAAGCTTCCAAAGCACGGCGTATAAAAATCACTAATAGAGAGCTTAGGCAACAGCGACGGCGACGGTTAGGAAAACGTCACTTAAAAAGTAAAGTGGCACTGTTTCAAACTTTATCGCGCTTATTCCATCTCGTTCAATTCGTCAAATGTTAGCAGTTTTTTCTCGATTTCAATTCTAAAAAACTCTATCAAAGTTCAGGAAAAGAAAACGAAAGTCATTGTCTTGCGTTCATGTTCTCCACAAAACGTGTTAGGCATTTTCACGTCGTGGTAGTCGTGCAATGACTGCAAAGAAATGTGCAAAAAAGCGTGATGCACGTGTAAAGTTGTTGACCTACTGCTTTTTTGCCGTTCTCGTTGACTTTGCCGGCGTCGTTGTTTAAGCTTCCTAATGTATAACGAGAGAGTTGTACTCTTATATTGTAAATTGTATTGGCATAAATATTTTGAGAAAATAAGTATTTTCTTTTGCAGATTACAGGAAGGGAAATTCCTGAAGTAGTAGAAAGTTGTGTCAAGTTTATAAAAAAGTTTGGTGAGTAAATTAACTATTTCATTAGCCTTTATGAAAAAATACCCTCTTCGGTTGACTCTTTATAAAAGGAAAGTTCAGTCCCTTGTTTACACTGATTGTCCAAGTTGTAATCAACGAGTTAAGATGTATGACGCCCAAACGTTTCCCCGTACTAATATTCGTCGTCAAACGTGCTTATCAAAGCAGTTTTCTAATATCTATTCAAGTGAATTCTATCATTTTATCAGATATAACAGAAAAAAAATTGCATTTGTCTATAGCGCAGCGGCGCTTTTTGAGTGAATGCAGTACTATTTATCCTTGTTGAGATTATCTTTGTGGTTGTGTACGTACGTTATTGCAAAGCCGGTTTTTTTGTTTGTTTGTTTCTTCTTTTAAATTTCTTTTCCTTTTACTTTTGTGTTTTTTGACAGGTTTGGACCATCAAGGAATATTTCGCTTGTCGGGTTCAACAACAGAAATTAACGATATGAAACAGCTATTCGAAAATGGTAATAAAACCGAACGGTGCATGTTGTTGCTATGTCACGTTCATTTAACTAGAAAGGCTTTGACGTTTACCCAGACAACATGCATATACATGAAAACCTTTAACCCTTTGGTGACGGCCAGCGAGTGGCGAAGAAAACCACATTTTTCACCAATATACCTCATTTTAGGACTGTTTTCGGTTCATTAGCATAAGAATGGCTAAAAATGAGTTTTGCAACGAAAAGGGCATATTTTCCGACTAATCGAATGAAATAAATTTTTTTGTTTTCATTCTCTACTGCGTGCGTATAACCCAATTTCTTTCCTTCTTTTCTTACGTATCTATTTCGAACTTTCTTAAACTGTAAGCTAAATGGGTCCAGGAAGTAAAATCTCTATTTTATCTCGGGTAATTTTTAGTTTTCATTTGTTTCAACTTCATTAGCGTACAAACAAAGGAAAAAATTAATACAAAATTAGCTGAGGTAAAAAATTAACTACAACATATACACCGTTCCATATGGAACAAAAACGACTAAAGCGGTCTTCAAAGGGTTAAAGTAAACTTCGGCAATGCAAGTAATAATTCATCCACTGAGTCAAAAGATAAAACCACGTAAAACGTTATAAGGATTATTACAAAGGAGTATGTTAGTATTAATGTTAATGTTAATTGTAACTATTATCAACATTATAATCATCTTCATCATCGTCGTCATCATCATCATCATCATCATATAATCATAAAAAGCCTTGGATCAATTCAGGTTTCTGGGAAACTGCCCACCTACCCCTCCCCTGAGCCATCGTTTTGCCCTAAGTGAGAAGTAAGTGTTAATGTTGGCTTAGGGGAGGGGTAGGTGGGCAGTTAATTGATCCAAGGCTTTCAACTAACCATTAACTACAGTCGAACCTTCACTAACGGCTACTCTTTTCTGTCCCCAAGGTGCCCGTTGTGGAAAAGTTCGACTGTAGAAAAAAACCCTGATGGTAGATGCGCTAACAACTACCAGCAATTATTGTTGTTTTCAGGTCGTGATCCATTAGCAGGTTTGAATCACTGGAAAGATATCAACGCTGTTGCTGGTTTACTGAGGGTGTATTTCAGAGAACTTGAAGATCCACTTTTCCCCAGCTCACACTATCAAGAGTTCATCAAGGCCAGCTGTTAGTAAATTACATAGATTTGAGACGATTCCGTGGGGCTAAATCTCATCCC
>CALNXI010002265.1:41721-59704 GCA_942486025.1 Porites evermanni | reverse complement strand
TTATATCATATATCTGTAACACTCATTTTTCCCCAGCCCACACTATAAAGAGTTCATCAAGGCCGTGTGTTAGTAAATTACATAGATTTTGGACGGTTCCGTGGGGCTAAACCTCCCCCCCCCCCCAAGTGACTGCCTCCACCCTACGTAAATTATACCCCCCCCCCATTCCGTTCGATCAATTCAGCTCACTGTTAAGAAGGCTATGATATCGAAGAGCCACTTATATTTGCAGATCATTAGAAAGTGAAATACAGGGAAGTGAACGGAATACATGAATGGGCACAGTGTGATTTGAATCGGAATTTGTTTGTTATGCGGCCGTTTTTTATCCAACTCTAGCGAGAATTACCGGCATTCATAAACCAACCCTTACAAGGCATATATTTTTATATTTTTACCTCAAGAAGACTAAGGTAGTCAATTGTTACTGAGAGGCGCTAATGGTTAGTTCCACAGACAACGCAATCCCCTTTTGTGACACGTTTGGGTTATTATACGTTTCTGGTAAACTGCCTACCACCTACCCCTCCCCTAAGTCAACATTTTGCCCTAAGTGAGAAGTAATTTTTAATGCTGGCTTAGGGGAGGGGTAGGAGGGCAGTTTCCCAGAAACGTATAATGATCCGAAATTTTTAATAACCTTTCACGCTGTTATCCAGTTTCAAACTTTCATGCCCTATCCAGTATGGTATTCGTGCTAGTGCAAAAGCTATCCGGTGTCAGCGTGTGAACATTACCTAAAAATAGAGAGTCACATATAGACATTATTCACGATACCCGCCATCTTTGCACGCGCTTTAGGATTGATGGGATAAAAGCAATGTCACGTGGTATTTCAGGTGGCAAACAAAAGATAACATTTACCAATGCGAGGAATCGCGGTCGACTTTGTTTAGTCTCTTAAAATGAAACGACGATTAAATAGTCATGCAAAATGTACGGTTTGAGTTTCAACAAAATTGACGTCATTATTGCTTGCTGTAAGGACATCTACAGTCGCTACTGCATCCTAACAAGTAGAAATGATCACTCTCAACCATAATTTGCCATTATCGTGTTTAATATGAAAAGTTGTTCATTTTCTGTTGTCAAGAATAAACAAACTCGACCGCGATTTCTAGTATTGGAAAAATTTATCACATGTTTGCCCCCTGAGAAATCACGTGACATCGCTTTTATCCCATCAGTCCTTAACCCATTCGCTCCTGGAGATTTTGCCGAAAAACGCGTTTTGAAGCTAGTCGAGTGGTTTTCTGGTCACTGTCGTGCTATAAAGAGCTAAAACGTACCACAAACCGGTTTACAGGTCGTACACTTTGCGGCCTTCTGATCGAGATGCAAAATATCAGCTTGCGAAGTTCGGGCATGCGCCGAAAGCAAAATTTCGAGATGGAAATTTTCAGGTCAATGTCACGTGATTTTTTGCTTCTTTCTCCGGTGTCCTTGACTGAATTGTGCTCATTCTGGTATGGTTTGAAAGATCTCTTCACTCTGCACAATTTAGCGAACAAAGTTGTCCTTGACCGTTAAAAACTGATGACGTCACAAAGGGTAGAAAGGACGTGGATCCGCACGGGCGGTTACAGGCGGTTCAGGGGCGAATGGGTTAAGCGCGTGCAAAGATGGCGGGCATCGTGAATAAGGGCTATTGGATAGGTATTTATAATATACCGGATGGCTTTTTGTGCCGGTGTTGTGTGAACGTAGCGTTAAATTCAAATCTTGTCCATGTGTTGGAATAAATCTAGAAAGGCTAGCAAATAATTAAAGTGTAATTTGCAGTAAAGAATAATCACGTGGCTACTTATTAAAACAAACCTTCCTTATATTCTTGTTTCCTTAGTGTCGAGCTCGGTTGAAGATGGTATAAGAGAATTGTCAAACGTCCTCAATTCCTTGCCTGAGTCAGTAGTCCAGGTCATGAAGTACCTCTTTTCTTTTCTTAGCTTGTAAGTACTGTTGTTTAGAAATTGGTTGATAATTGGTTTTAAAAGGGCTGCACCGATATCGCAGATATTAGTGACTTTAAGATCCAACGACGCGACACCAANTTTTTTTATTAACTTTTTGATGCTTTTTATAATTGTTATTAGTAGTTTTTAGATAGTCATTTTACGACAATTCTCTTTCGTACACAAGAAGAATGTACATAGGGTATATATTTTAATATTCATATTCTTGAATCTGTAAATAGTCTATTTTTTTGAATCTATGAATAAAGTTATTTTATTATTATTATTACTATTATTATTATTATTATTATTATTATTATTATTATTTTTATTATTTTACGTTTATTTTTCTTTCCCTGTTATGAAGGGTTGCTGAACACAGTGACTCCAACAAAATGGACGCGCATAACCTAGCAGTGGTGTTTGGTCCTACATTGTTTCGAATCCCGTCTGAACAGGACATGATAGCTTACCAGAGTCAAGTGAATGGTATGATAGAACTGCTCATCAAGCACAGTGGTGAGGTGTTCCCTGGCTCGGGAGAGTCATTACGTGAAAAATTGTCGGACACGGAAGATGGTAGTGATAGTGACGAAGGTAAGAATGTAGAATTTCTTTAAAAGAAAAAAAAAAGGGGTTTAAGCTTGTTTGTAGTGGAAAGTGCACTAAGGGTGCTTTCCATTTGTCAGAACTGACCGGCCAGACCATTCCCGTCGCAATGGTAATTTCACTTTTTATCAAAACTCTCCATCCAGATCAGATCAGACTAGAGAATTATGAAGTTTTAGAGCAGCTCAGTACTAGTTTTCAGACAAAGGGTTCTTCGTTTTGTGATAAATTACGCTAGAATTTCTAAGCTTTTAAGTGACGCGGTATTTACGTGGAGGCCGACATACCAAACCATTTCACTTTAATAGTTTTTTGTTGTGAAAGGCGCAATTTACTATGTAGCCATAGGAACGGTGATCTTTATAATCTTTATTTTCACATGTGAAGATATCATGTTTTATTGCGCAAGCTCACCATGCATTATATATAGAGAGGATATTACACGGTGGCGCGAAGATATGAATTTTATTTTCGAGTGGCAAAACAATATTTTACGAACGAGCGCAGTGAGTGAGTAAAATATTATTTTTGCCACTAGAAAATAAAATTCATATCTTCAAGCCGCCGTGTAATGTTCTTTTTATTATACAGACCTAAAAACATCGATAAAGTAACAGATTTTCATTCGCCAAAAAGTAATTGTGACGGCTAAAATTTACAGTACAGCAATATAAGACATTGTTTACAATAATCTGGAGAAATAACACTGAGCTGAATAGGGCTCTACATTGACAAAATATAAGCAAAGCTTTGAAAAATGTGTAATTAAAATTCAAAGGACGCAAGACGCCTACAAATTTTGGAGGGAAGTTACTGAAATTACGTCATCGATAAACTCGGGTGTGACATTATGGAAAATAAACCACTCGGGTCCCGGATGTAGTTTTTATGAATTTTACGAGTGGTATATTTTCCAGTAAAACACTCGTGTCTATATAATAATTGCCATTAAAACACTCGTGTCTATATAATAAAATTATTAAAGATTCTGTTAGTTACCGGCCGCCAAGTTGGTGCTCATCCGTAGAGGCACCAACATCGCGTCTCCATATAATAAGCTAAATAAATTTGGGTATATCATTTCTCTAAATATCTGGCATATGAAAAATTGCACTGACCTGAATCTTAGCGACGATCTTAAGGTATTTATCTCCCCTCATTTCCTAGATTCTAGACTATATCTGTTGAATGGTGTTGATTTTAATTTTGATACCGTGACATTGACAGTGAACGGCGATGCACCTTTTTTGTTTAAATTCCTGTTTTTTTTTTTGTTTTGTTTTGTTTTGTTTTTGCAGACTTCGAGCCAAGAGACGCGGAAGCTCTTTTCGACTACTCGGCTCGCTCTTCCAAAGAACTTTCTTTCAAGAAAGGCGACATTATCCGTGTTTTCAAGCGTTTCAATCCTGACTGGTGGGACGGCACCATAAACGGAACGGACGGTTTTGTGCCCGCGAAATACATTCGCATTAACAACGATGATAATGATAATGACATTACAGACAGCGAGGGTAGCTTGTCAGTTCCTGGTGAACTGACACCTTCGCCGAAGGTACTCAGCAGTGGGGATAGACCTAGGGACTTAAATGTGCCTCCGAGGATCCCAAAGAGGGAGGGCTCGCTCAGGGGAAGGGATAGTATTCCTTCGCCCACCTCTGAGGTGGCAAACCCCTTAGGACCAAGTCCCCAGACTGGTGGCATGTCATCGTTTAAGAAGACGTCACTTACAAGTACTCCGGTTTCGTCATCGTCATCAGGGCCACCAGCCATCTCGTCAGAAGATATTGTGAAACGACAATTGAATCTCTTACGGAAGGCTCCAAAGGAGGAAAAGGAAACCGACGGTTCCGTTGATAAAACGCCTGAAAAAGATCAACCGTCTTTCGCCATGCCACGGCTCCGAAGTATCTCGCCTCCCAGAAAGTCTTCGCCCAGCCAGGAAAGAGAAGGAGGCACACCAGATGAATCAAGAAATGCAACCAAAGAAGAACACCGTAGATCTAGTGATGTTATTTGGCAACCCAGAGGAGAATCGCCTGGTAATCGCAGCCCGCCTGGAAGTCCTCGTTCGACGACCGCGCCGAAGGTTCCTCCAGCTGTCCTTCCTAAGCCCAAAGGTGGAAGCCGCAATCCAGCTCCTCCCTTTCGGAAAAATTCCGATGACTTACTAGCGTCTTTGCATGCTGCACAAGCTGTACGGAGCCACCGGGGAGGGTCTACTGGGGAGGATCCGAGAAAGAGTAGGGGGTCTGTCGGGGATGATACGGCCTTTTAGCGGGGTGGTTCAAGGTAGTTATAAGGTTATATAGATATATGAGATCAATACAGTAGGCGATTACGTTGGTTGATTGTTTTTTTTTTTTCAGACGATCAGTTAAGTAGGCGAACAAGGGAGGAAGGGGATAGGGTCCGGGGGGGCCAGGGGGTGGAAGGGGGGGGGTAGATGATCTAGTAATTTAAATACAAATTCTGACCTCAAAGATGGGCGTAAACGGGAGTCCAAAACCTGGAGCCTTCAACTGCCATGTGTTCGTCTCATGGCGTTTGTATAGACAGATTTCCCCCAACCGCATCCCACCACCCCAAAAAAACCGGATTATTTGGACAAACACAGGATTCCCCCAAAAAAGATGCGGCTGAAAGTAAACGTGGTGATGTACGGCTAGGGTGGGAGTTGCTCGCTGCGGTTAGGGGGCTTCTGGCTCTACCAAAGTGAGGCTGGGTGGCTATGGAGGGGATTGGATCTGGCGAGGACGGGGACTGTGTAAGTGATTCTACCTAATTATTGTTTCTCAAAAAAGAAAAAAATGCATTGACGCAGACCTTTCTTTGCCTGCAGTTTACTAGTTATAGGAACCCAAAAGTCATGTGAACTTCACTAATTTTGATATGAAAACTTCGTTAATAAATACAATTTTACTATGTCATCATTATCCATGATTAAGGAGTTTCACTTTTAGTAACACATTTTCAAGTTTGGAAAGGTCTTCACCGAGGGAAGTGGCTTGGGCGGTTATCTGTTTTATCGTCTTTCGTATATTTAGTATGGTGACTTTTCATTGGGAAAGTACGACTATCATTTAATTCTGGAAAGTTCAGTTATAATTGTATTGTAAATATGTAATTATTTTAGTAAAAATTCGTTTGAAGTATAGGCTAAATTTCCCTTCTTGTTCAAGGTTGTTTTGTAGGTGGTGCTATTATTTATGATTTTATTTGAAATGCAAGGAAATCAAAATAATAGCTTGAGGTTCTATGACATTTTGCAGTATAACGTGATTCTCATATTGTTTCCAGATTTCTCTTCATCGTGTGGCATGTTGCGCCATTTTTTAGGGCCTTCTTACATGGAGGTGGGGGGCAAACGACGTGTTTGGTGATTTATGTTTGAATTAACCAATCAGATCTGTAGAAAAGAGCGGGAAAACGCTTCGCGGTTGGTTTTGGTTTGATTTCTGTTTGGTCGCGAAACTGATTAATGCTCTTCTACTCTCACTTGCTGCTCTTGCTGCAATTTTGCAGTGCTGTGGCTGTCTATTGTCAATTGCAAAGCAGCCACCAAAGGCAGTTACTTCAATTTGGGCCGCATTTGATGTAACACGAATCCGACCCCGGGTAGGCGGGCTACCTCACCTCGAAACGTTCTGGGAAAAAATTTAAGCCCGACCGAGAGGGTTACTCGGTCAGGCTGACCGAGCAACCCTATGATTGGCTAGTTAAAATGAGAGATTATATGGACAGGCGGGTTACCCCACCAAAGCGGCTTACCTGGGGTCCCCCTCCTCCATGTAAACAGGCCCTTGATGTCAGAACAGGCTAATGCATCGTGACGTTATTGTGTACATTTTGGCTTATGAGCATACGATTTTAACCACAGAATGCGTTTAAGTTTTTACAAATAGAAACAAAATTTGAAAAAATTGGTTAACTTAAGACGGCGTTTTAATAAGCAATTATATTTGCGCTTTGCCCGTTCTATCGACTTTCATTGTCGTTCACTGGGTGGTGCTTGAGGTGCTAAAAGATGTAGTCGCCCAAGGGAAACACGTGGCCGGTAGCTTTTAAAGTAAGCCTTGATGCATTGGCTTTAAAACTCTTTCGATTCTCTCTTTCTTTCACTCTCGGGAATGGAATCATGTTTATTGGTGTTAGAAAAATGTGACAATTCCTTGAAACTAAGGTGATGTTACTCGAGACGATTTACAACAACGATTTTTAACGTAGCACGGCGTTGCAACATTGTTGCGACATTGTTTTGATTAGTTACAACATTGTTGCGACGCTGTGTTGCGCTAAAAATCGTCATTGCGAATCGTACCGTGTAACATCACTTTTAAAGAGTCGTTCAGTAAGTTGGTATTCTAAAGACTTGAACGATAAATAATTCAAAGAGATATTTTGGTGTATGTAAGAAAATTTAGATAACTTATCAAGCAGTTCAATAATAAAACAGCCGTTTTCTAACTTTTTAGCCGCTTTTTGCCAAGTGAGCGTTACCCTCTTGCGCTTGTTGTAGTTCCCCCATACTCCCTTTGTGGTATAAGGTTGTAGTCGCAATGTATGATGATTTGTGCTGAATGGACCCAACTTACTTTACTTCCAAGGAGACGAACAAGACTGCTGGGTTTAATTTGCAGATGCGGGTGCAGAAATACGGAAAGGTACGGTAAGTATAGGTAATAGCATGATTTGTAGTGATATTTGGCATAAATACCACGAGTGATATTTCAAAATTGTTATACGTAATTTCACGAGCCTTTAGGCGAGTGAAATTTGAGGCAATTTTGACATATCACTGGTGGTATTTATGCCAAATATCAAGTACAAATCATGCTATTATTTGTTTATACTACTACCCGGGAAAGGTTTGTAATTTTCACATGTAGGTATTTCAAATTAAGGTGAAATACCACTGCTCTAAGCCAATCAAATGGTAGAAATTTCTCATGTAGTAGTATAAAACGGGCAACAAAAAGGTGCTACTTGTTTTGCAACATTGCTGCTAAACGAGTCGAAAAGCGATGCTGCGCGTTTTGCCGACCCTTAACCATGCAAAGAAATTCGCCACCAACCCGCCAATTTCGTTTATTTTAAATTTTAAATCACGTGGCATGTCACATGACCATGATTATACGTTTGGCACGAAAAGACCTCAGGATACACATTTGAGAACAATTTTGTCCTTTAATTCATGGTATCCTAGCGAGAGATATTGCAAAACAAGCATATTTTTTCCAGCCATATTTGTGAAATTAAGAATAAAACGGATTGAGCATAAATGACAATGTTTACGAATCGATCCACGTGAGGCAAGAATAGCAGCATTCATAGCCTGTTACGTTTTATCCATCAAATATACTCACAAAAAAACGGTAGTGGAGGTTATGAAGGATTGTCTCGACGCTTGCAGGTTAGTACGAATTAGCAGCGGAACTTGTAAAATAAAGCCAATCAGAAATGGAACAATTCTCTGAATGAATAATAAATAATGGCATCAGTAGTATAGTTGGGACTGAATTAACCTTTCTTGGGTAGGAATCCCATTAACCCTATTCAGACCGGGTTCTTTATTTGCTTCCTGTGACCGGTGGGAGCTTCTGGAGCCCCCTCTATAACTTCAAAACAACGCTTGATACGGCTACCAAAATTACGCAGAATAATGTTCGTAGTATTTGCAACATCTAGTCTTACCTTGCATTGATTGACATAATGACGTAATTTGATGTCATTATGACATTTTAGTGTTGAATTTATTGGCAAAATCCAAATTCCATCAATTTTTCCCCTCAAAGCGGAAAATACTCAAAAAGTAAGGTGTCTGACTAAATCAAGAAGTAGGGGAACACATTAATTTACAATTAATGAATGAGGCTGAGTATCTTATGAAGAATTATGGAGATCGAGGAGGGTGTTATCGGATAACACCCTCCGAGATCTTCATAATTCTTCATATGATACGAAAGCCGAATTCAATAATTGTTTTATTATTCTTTAAAAATAATTCCTAGTGTAAAAAGAAAGCTAAAACATGCTTACCTCCATCGATGTTAAGTGCACCTTGATAGTGCACTTTTAGGGTTGTTCAGCTCCGCAAATGTTCTCCAAATAGCAGATGTCGCCCTTGGAGTTGTCTTCTTGCTGTTCTTGTCATGTTTTTAGCTATAATTTCTCCTAGTTCTTACTCTTGAAACGAGTGAAATGTCCGCCATTTTTTGTTTTTACCACCAAAACAACTCAACTTCGTCCCCAGATCTTCTCCGTTAACGGTGGATTAACCTGCAAGAACGCTGCATTTTTGACGTCATTTCCTCGTTAAACACAAAATTCTTTCAAATTTGGTCATCAATGACTGGTTATAGTAAATTATGCGTGTGCTTTTAGCCAATCAGAATCGAGGAAATATTTTGAATGAATAATAATAATAATCTAAAAAAACAAGGGTGATGTCATGATGACGTCATTCATTGTCAGGGCCTACAACCATCGCCATCTTGGATCCGCCATTTTGAATTAATTAAATGTATTCTATTTTCCCTGAAACCCTTATAAATCGAGGTAAACGTTATAGAAAACTTGATCTTTGTATTAAAGAAGGATGCTTAGAAAGTAAAAAAATCCGTAAGTTATGAGATTCCGAAAGAAATTATCACTGATAGAAATTGAACCCAAGCAAATTTTGAAAAACGTGTCTGTCAAAGGAAAAGTGAATTAAGTACACGTAATTGTAACGATGACTTTGAAATATTCCCAGGAATTTTTTTTTAGGAAAAGTCGGTTCGTTTGGATAGCTTGGGCGGTTTTGAAGTTATTCAACTTTTTAGCGAAGAGGGGGTTCTGAACAGGGTTAAGGAGGACAGAAATACTTGAACACCGACGACGTTACTCCTTTGTCTTTATCTCATGAATAAGGAAGGAATTCATTAAGATAAGGTTATGTGCTCTTTTTAGGTGGATTAATTGTTTGGACAGGATTTCTACTTATTCTAAAATCGATAAAGGTCTTTCTTTTAATTTTGAGTTTTTCTTTCCTTCTGCTTTCATTGCCCAACAAATTGTTCCAGCTCCGGTTCACTGATTCTGAGCGCGCAAATCTTAAATATTCAATGAGGACGAAGACAAGCTAGCTCTTTCTACCACGAAAAACAATTTTTTGACTTTTTTCCACCACCACCACACTTCTATTGTTTTTCCTCCACCATCACCATCAACTCCATATTTCTATTGTTCACCATTCACCATCACCATAGAAATGCGGTGGTGGTGGTGGTGGGAAAGCAATGGACATGTGGTGGTGGTGGTGGTGGGAAAACAGTAGAAAGTAATCTGAGGGAGATCAAAATATCTGAATATTTTTTCCTGTTATTATTATTTTCTAGTTCTTTATGGAGATCAGAAATTCCGATTTTTGTCACTGACATCCTAATGGGGTTAAGAATTTCTTACTTTTTTTGGTGTTCTCTGTGAGAACTAGAAGTCCTGAATGTTTTTGGACTTCTTTATGGGGATCAGAATTTCTGAGTGTTTTTTGGACTTCCTTTATGGGGATAAGAATATCTGAGTGTTTTTTGGACTTCTTTTATGGGGATCGGAATTTCTGAACGTTTTCTTTCCAAGTTTTTATGGAAATCAGAAATTCAGAATTTTCGCCGGAGTCCTTTAGCATGATAAGAGATTAAAAAACAGTTTACAAAGTTGGAATTACAGTAACTTTGCTATTTACTTGGAAGGAATTTTGGATTCCGAGCAAAGAAACGAATCGTTCTCTTAAATTTTACATTAACTTTTCTATTTGGAGCGAAAGTGAAAAATTATCCGTGGAATTAAGTGCTGATATTCCCTTTCCGAAAAAACTGTCCATTCTGTTTTGATCCTATTTTACATTGTTTTTCAAAGAAACTTGAGATACCGCTACGTTCAAAAATCATTTTCTGATGTAAGTTAAAACTTTACGAGGAAAAATAAGTCAGTTTAAGCGTGTACCTTTTGGTTACTCGGAATTTGCCCAAATCGGAACGGCACATTTCAGTTTGGAAAGCGTTATAAGCGGGTTGTAGGAAGCAAATGAAAGACCGTTCTGAATAGGGCTAACGGTTACGTTGCGCCATCTTTCTATAGATAAACGAGATGTTTTCTCTGAATTGGTCCAGTCAAATTCTGGTTTANACCGTTCTGAATAGGGCTAACGGTTACGTTGCGCCATCTTTCTATAGATAAACGAGATGTTTTCTCTGAATTGGTCCAGTCAAATTCTGGTTTAGCATCAAAACAATTGCAACATCATTTTTTTCAACGCCATTTAATTGTTGGATGGCTATTCAACAACATACTGGAAATCCGTCAAAATCGGTTCGGTGAAAGATGAGAAAAATTGGAAATAAAGATTTTCAACTTTCACCACAGGAAACCCAATTTCAGGAAGATAACAAATTCAACATCGCTAATGTATTTTGGGTAGCTATAGCTTTGTTTTAAAAAAAAAACGCCGAATAAATGTGCGAGGAATACCTGGGCCAGTGTTAACATGGTTAACATGGTTAAAAATATTAGTAATTGTTGTTATTGTTTTTTTTCTTGCGCAATATCAGAAGTATTTTGGCAGCATCACAGGCTGGTAATTTTTTATATCCTGCAGCACGGATGCAAATTTAGTAGCTGACTGATGGTGAACAGTTTGATTTGATATTTTGATCACCTTCGGCTAGCTACTAAATTTGCATCCTTGCTGCAAGATACGTGCGACTAAATGTATGCAACGGACGATAGCTTTGTATCGGTACAAACTGTTTAACCGATTCCCATTTTCTGTAATCGAGTTTTGTAAGGTAGTTATGTTCAAACCTTGGACACAATATGTGAGATCGAAATCAGGGAGTTTTTTTTTTCTCGCTATATGCGCAATTTCCTATAGGATTATGACTCCGTGCTTTACAACGTGAGTGAATAGATATTCTGCAAGGGACTCCATCGATTTGATTTTTGCTAGATCGTAACGCTCTGCGCTTTTCATTCTGTTGTAACGGAAATCCAGAAAACCAAGCACAGTGTGATTGTTTATTTTTTATTTTCTTCTTGTAGCGAGTCTCAGATTTAGTTTAGTGTATCTGTGCATTCAATTTGCCTGCTACAGCCCTTCATTTCTTGGTAAGACGAATAAGTAGATCAATCGTTCTGTAGTCTAAAGGCGTTTATATTCCCTCCTTGCATTTCTCATGACCCTGAACCTTGACCAGTTTTTTTCGTCCATTGGCAAATGAAGACCTCTGTTTCTATAACGATCATGGGATCCTATACGTCTGAAAATAATTGCAGTTGTCAATGAAGGCCCGTACTGGACATATGTACGACATAATGGGCTTGCCTGACTTAGCTTCTGATGGCTCACCTCTTTTGGCGGAACCAATGTTTCTGTTCGGATGATCGTTGTGTAACACTTCAACTTAGTGACTGTTAACTCTCTGACTGAGTTGCGTGAATTATGCTCTGGGTAGGGAATTTCCATTACTCCATAGACTCTTACAATATATTTTTACATACGCATTGTTTTGGCTACCCAGAGTTAACCTTTCCTTTAAAAACAAGCTTTCCTATTATACTATTTCGTTTTCTTGAAACAAATGTTTGCTGGAACCAAAGTTCTTATGCGATGAATGTTCAGTTAACCCTTATAATTTTTTTGTCAAGGTAACAACACTTTTCCTTAAATAAAAACGCATTTCCCTCTTATCAAATTCATAGGCATTGGAGGTTAACCTGTTCAAAAACTTTACATTGTTGTGCATCGTAAAGAATAAGTAAAACTATCCTCCCCTCCTCTCCAATTCACTTTTAACAAGTAGAAAACAAAAAGCTTAAAAAAAGGTGAAACTTGTATATTTGAGGATGTCGATACTTTAACGAGAATTAATGTATAGGTAACCGTAAAAGCCAAAGCATTATCTTGCTGGATATTTGAAAACGTACCGAACGAAAATTGCAGTCTTTTGACTAAAAAAAAGACCAAAAGCCGAAGGCAAAATGAGCCCGAAAATCCTCCTTGAAAAGAGCAAGGAAAGGGAAAATAGAAGGAGCGAGAAGAAAAAGAAAAAAAAGTAATGGCTGCACTCCTAGTTTTTTTTTTTGAAAGAAAAAGACTGTTTGCGGGGAGAGGTCTATTTTGGCTGTAAAAAATCCAGCTCTTATGTATATAAATTTTTCTTACCCTTGCGGCTAACAGAAATCTGATAAAAAAGGATATATTTTACCGAAGCTAATAATAAAGTAACGGCTTTCATTTTTCAGTTTAATTAAAGCCTTACGACTAAATTTGTTGTAGTTTTACAGCCAACAGTTCACTCTATTACTCTGCAAGCCTCCTGTTATTTTGGGCTTCCTTTAGTGGAGCATGGGCTTCCTGCGCAAAAGCCGGCCAACCGTGTTTAACATTTATTTTTTTTGAAATAAGAAACTCTTCGTTTTCGATGTTTTTATCACCGAAAACTAGGTAGCAATTATTCTTTCTTCTTTCACGTTTCCATAAAAGTAACAAACACACTATGTGCATGTTTTGTTGGAACGTATAATTTCAAAGAACGTGGGTTCCCTGTGTCAATAGCTCAAAATATTTAACGCTTAATTTTGACATCTTGCACCGAACGGATTTTGGCGGATGTTTAGTATGTTACTAGATAGGTCACCCTTACTTAAATGGCGTTGAAAACAATTCTGTTTTTATTTACCTTACATTTTCAATAAGATACTGATCTTCCTCGAACAGAACCCTTAATAATTACGGTAGTTTCCGTAGTGTAGTGGTTATCACGTCCGCCTAACACGCGGAAGACCGCCAGTTCAAATCTGGCCCGAAACATTTTGCTTTTTGCTTTCCATGAGACAAATTAGTAAAAGTACTTAACCGTGAGAGCATGGGTTTCGACTAAATAAAAGTTTAATTTTTATTTCAGAAAAGTTGAATTTCTTACTTTGAAGTAGTCTTTTGTCATTTCTTGTCATTTCTGCAGATCGACTTCTGAATCAAAACAAAGCATGTTTCCAGGCTTTCTCAAAGAAATATATGGGCAGATATGACCAGAAACAACAAAACACCGCTTCATGGTGAAAGCAAAACTAAGGGAGACCAGGAACCCAGGAGACAAATTGGTATTTTGCTATTGAAGTCTGGGCCTGTGTATGGGCTATAGCAGACATTTTTTGGGCTTGGACTCAATTATAGTTAAATTTGTATTTAATAAACTTGTATGTAACGTTTACGTGGTCAAAAAATTACGCTAGAAGAGATTTCAAGAGAAATTTTAAGTACAGTCTTATTCCGTAATACGATCAATCAAACGCACCCTTCAAATCAAAACTTTAAGGTTAAAATAATGAAAATAATTATACAAATGATAATGATAAAAAACAATCCAAGCATTTATCTACATTCGATAAAAAAAAGCATCTCCCCGGCGGGGAATCGAACCCCGGTCTCCCGCGTGACAGGCGGGGATACTCACCACTATACTACCGAGGAATTGAATGAGTTGGACTTAATGGATTATGTAATGGGGAAACACTCCATCTCACTTTAAACTAAACTATGTCTTAACTTACCCCGCCTTTTTCCTACAATGTGGCAGCAATTTACCACTGATTCTTGAGAGGAAACTTTTACCACTATACTTTAACTATAAGTTTCTGCCCTTGAGTTTTCGATGGCCAGAATGGAGAAGAATTGTAGCTTCAACATTTTGGATAGGATTTTTTCTTGTCTAACTCCTGGGTTGTAAAAAATGACCCAAGACATATGACTGTTTCGTTTAGCTTTAGTATAATTGCTTGATATCCTTTATTTCGAGTTTCAGATATGAACAAAGATAACTGAGAATACTGAGCCATAATTATAAATTACTATCCAGACAGGGCTTTTTTTGCTTCCGCAAAACACCCGTTGTAAATTGTTCCCACATTATAGGAAAAATGGGTGAGTTTTGCGGTCATAGTTAAGATGATCTATCTGTTATTTTACTTTAAAGTGGCATGGAGCGTTTCCCCATTACATAAACCATTAAGCCTAAATTTAAAGCACCCAATTCCTCGGTAGTATAGTGGTGAGTATCTCCGCCTGTCACGCGGGAGACCGGGGTTCGATTCCCTGCCGGGGAGATTCTTTTGGTTTTTGGATGATCCGAAGATGAATGCTTGAAATGGTTTTTTTACCCTCAAGTTTGAATTTGAAGGGTTCGATAGATTGATCGTATTCCGAAATACAAATGTACGAATACTCAAGTGTTCTCTTACAAATCTCTAATAACGTAATCAAAATGTGGCAAAGAATTGGTTTTCGGATCAGGATTAGTGCTTGGAATGCTTTTTTTTTTTTGCTTTTAACCTTGTACGTTTGATTTGAAGGGTGCGTTTGATCGCGTCCGGAATAAGAATACTCAAAAATTCTCTAACAAATCTCTTCTAGCGTAGTTTTTTGACCACGTAAATGTTACATACAAGTTTGCTAAATGAAAATTTAACTTAAATTGAGTCGAAGCCCAATGCATGTTTCCTATAGTCCATGTACAGGCCCAGACTTCAATAGCAAAATACCATTTTTTGTCTCTCCTGGGCCCCTAGTCTCTAGCTAGGAGCTATAGGAAAAATGAGTTTCGACCAAATAAAGGTTAGATCAAAGCAGTTTTTTGTCGTTTCTGGTCATTTCTGCCTGTATATTTCTTGTACTAAAGCCTGGAAACCTTTATTTGTTTTGATTCAGAAGTTGATGAGCAGAAATAATTAGAAACCACAGACTACTTCAACGTAAGACTACTTCAAGGTAAGTAATTCAACTTTATTAATTAAATCAAATTTAACTTTTATTTTAGTCAAAACCTACGCACTCAAAGTACTTGCTACTGATTTGCCTCATTTAAAGAAAAAAAGTTAAGTGTTTCCGGCCAGATTTGAACTGGCGACCTTCCGCGTGTGAGGCGGACGTGATAACCACTACACTACGGAAACCACGGTTAACAAATTGTCTACTGTTTAATTGTTTTTTTGTTTTCAGGAGGATAAATAAAGATGAGGCTAGAGGGGTATTGCGCAAATTTGCGCTGAAGGAAATACGTATTTTACAAACAGTGTCAAAATAACAAAAGGAAGAATTGCGAGGCGGTAATAATGGACCGAGTAATGTAGCATCAAGCAGACCATTTTTCAGTTGTTCAGTTAGTAACCTAGCCTTCAATTGAGTGCGCGGCCCAGGGTTGGCCTTGTTTTGATAAAAACCTCTTTTGTCTTAATCTTATGTTCTTATGGAAATGAGAATAGTCGAAAGATACAAGTTTGCATAAGAACAACAAGGTCTCGAAACAATACGCCACTCGCCCAAGATGCGCAATTTTCAAGCACACCATGTACAAGTATTTTTCAAACCTAAAAAATATGGTTCCCATTCACCAAATTTTAAGATTAAAACAGATTCCGTTACGGAAAAGCCCAATCTTTGATCCATTTGTCGTGTGTGAAAATGTAAAAGGCGGTTAAAAATGTTTTGAATGTCACTTTTAAAATTGGACTTCACACTGAATCAGATCGATTTTCCCGTATTTTCGAGTTTACAAAGATATTTCTTATACTTCCCTGATTTTCTTCTTTTCAGCTGAGCGTCCGCGCCAGCGAAGCGTGCGCAGCGGAGCGCCACACATATAAGAAAATTGAAACCTGTCGATCCAAAAAAAAGGAGTTCAAAGCAAAGCTGATCATAACAACGTATATTGCTCTTTCATAACAATATTTTGGCTGGCTATACCTGCGCTCCTCAGTAAACTTGACAACTTGTAGGATCTTCGCCCACTGTTTTTGTAGTTAATTTCTTTTTCAAACCTGTCGATGCCAGAAAATTTGGTTATGACGTCAGCGTACTCCGTCCATCCGTTGAGTGAGCTGTAGCGAAAAAGTGCCTGGGTAAGGCTTACAAAAATAGTTAGCGAAACACTACTTTCTTCGCGGTGCGATAAACGACAGCGTTTTGCATGGAATAGACAACAAACTGAATGAAACATACTCCACAAATTAATCGTTTCAAAATACTGCAACATATCAAAAACTNATACCTGCGCTCCTCAGTAAACTTGACAACTTGTAGGATCTTCGCCCACTGTTTTTGTAGTTAATTTCTTTTTCAAACCTGTCGATGCCAGAAAATTTGGTTATGACGTCAGCGTACTCCGTCCATCCGTTGAGTGAGCTGTAGCGAAAAAGTGCCTGGGTAAGGCTTACAAAAATAGTTAGCGAAACACTACTTTCTTCGCGGTGCGATAAACGACAGCGTTTTGCATGGAATAGACAACAAACTGAATGAAACATACTCCACAAATTAATCGTTTCAAAATACTGCAACATATCAAAAACTCCTGGGAGGGGTTCCATCCACCCCCCACCCCTTGTACCACAGTAGGGGTATGAATATGCGTGTACGTCCGAGGGATAAGATACCGATTATTCCTCGAACCCTACCCTTCTTATATACGTTAGTTTCCGTAGTGTAGTGGTTATCACGTCCGCCTAACACGCGGAAGGTCGCCAGTTCAATTCTGGCCGGAAACACTTTACTTTCTTCTTTAAATTAGGCAAATCAGTACAAATTATTTAACCATGAGGGGATGGGTTTTGACTAAATAACAGTTAAATTTTGATTTAATAAAGTTGAATTACTTACTTTGAAGTAGTCTTTTGTCTTTTCTAATCATTTCTGCAGATCGACTTCTGGATCAAGACAAAGCATGTTTCCAGGCTATAGAACAAGAAATATACGACAGCAGGAGCAGGACGACAGAAATGACCAGAAACGACAAGGGACTGCTTCAATGTAACCTTTATTTAGTCGAAACTCATGCTTCCTATAGCTCATGGTGAAAGCGGAACTAATGGAGACCAAAAGCCCAGGAGAGACAAATTGGTATTTCGCTATTCAAGTCTGGACCTGGGCATGCATTGGGCTTCGACTAAATTAAAGTTAAACTTTTATTTAATAAACCTGTATGTAGCGTTTACGTGGTGAAAAAAATTACTCATTTTCGTATTGTTCTGGAATACGATGAAGCAAACGCATCCTTTAAATCAAACCTTCAAGGTTAAAAAAGAAAGCATTTTAAGCGTTCATCTTAATCCGAAAACCAAAAGAATCTCCCAGGCGGGCAATCGAACCCCGGTCTCCTGCGTTACAGGCGGGGATACTTATCACTATACTACCGAGGAATGGAATGCGTTAGATTTAGGCTTAGGGTTATGAATGGGGAAACGCCCCATCTCACTTTAAAGTAAAATAACTTCAAGATCGTCCTTAACTATGACCGCCGAACTTTTCCTAGAGAAAGTGGGAACAATTTACAACGGTTTTTTTGACGAGAATTTCTATCAAACCAACCCCCCCCCCCCCCCCCCCCCCCCCCCCC
>CALNXI010002265.1:35358-36473 GCA_942486025.1 Porites evermanni | reverse complement strand
CAGCTCACTTACTTTGTCAAATGTAGGCGAACGCTGCCGGAGTTGAATTTTTAAGAAACATATTCAAGTTTAAAAAGAGAATAAAATTTCGTCGTCGCTTGTTTACGTTCTCCATAAAAAGTGAAATTAGGCAATTTCACGTCGTAGTTGTGCAAAAACGGCAAAGAAATGCATAGAAAAGTGCGATGCACGTGCAAAGTTGTTGTTTTGCCTACCGTACACCTATTGTTGTTTTTGACGTTCTCGTTGCCGTCGCCTCGTGGGATCGTAAAGTCACTATTGCTGAGGGGGGAGCGCGACTCTGAAGATTCTGAAGATGACCCCATAGTACTGATTAAAAAAGTTACTAACAAATATGCAGTCGCCCTTTACAATTCTTTCATTCACATAGTTAACGAAGAAAAAAGAAAAGCCGCAATTGATGGCTCTTGGATTTACTAAATAAAGGTTATATTGGAGCAGTCTCTTGTCCTTTCTGGTCATTTCTGTCGTATATTTCTTGTGCTATAGCTTGGAAACATGCTTTGTTTTGATTCAGAAGTCGATCTGCAGAAATGATAAGAAACGACAAAAGACTACTTCAAAGTAAGTAATTCAAGTTTATTAAATTAAAATTTAACTGTTATTTAGTCAAAATCCATCCCCCCATGGTTAAGTAATTTGTACTAATTTACCTCTTTTAAAGAAAAAAACGAAAGTGTTTCCGGCCAGATTTGAACTGGCGGCCTTCCGCGTGTGAGGCGGACGTGATAACCACTACACTACGGAAACCACAGTTAACACATGCTCTACTGTTTATTTGTTTTGTTTGTTTTGAGTCTATATACGATTAAGCAGGAGGATGAATAATGATGAGGCTAGAGTGGTATTGCGCAAATTTGCGAAGGAAAAGCATATTTTACTGTGTAAAAAACAACGATAGGAAGAATTGCGAGGTGGTAATAATGGACCGATTAATGTATCCTGTACCCTAGCCTTCAATTGACTGCGAGGCCGAGATTGGCCTTGTTTTGATACAAACCTTTTTTTGTTTTCTCATGGAAATTATAGTTGAAAAATACAGGTTTGCATGCCGGAACAACATGGGCTCGAAACAGTAAGCCACTCGCCCAAGA
>CALNXI010002265.1:22858-30358 GCA_942486025.1 Porites evermanni | reverse complement strand
TTGAACGAGTCCAAATTTAAAATGACGCAAAGTTTAGAACATTTATTTAGTAATCTGACTCCGTGAAGTTTCAAACTGGTGTCATTTTAGTCTAGAAATTTTAAAGTTGAGTGAACTGCAGCGAAAAGATGCCTGGTTAAGGCTTACATAACAACTTAAATAGTTAGCAAAACACTACTTTCTTCGCGGTGCGATAAACGACAAGGTTTTGCATGGAATAGGCAACAAACTGAATGAAACATACTAGACAAATTATCACCTTGAGTTCGTATCTGCAAAAACCTGCCTTTTGGTTCAAAGCCATTATAGCCCGCTGAAACTAGACCTAGATCCAATTTTCCTGAGTCGAGAGTTGCTTTTCCAAGCTACAATCAGCTAACCTAAACACCCAAGAAACGGTTATATGGGTGGCACAGAATATTTCAGAGAGACAGCTCCACCACGCGACCACACTACCTGTCAACACCATGCAGAAATCACACAATCACACAGGAGTTTCGCGGCACTGACAAGACTATCGACAACCACGCATAATCCTCTGACGTTTAACACAAGCCAAAGATCATCGAATAACTCGGGAAAAACTCAGCCTATTCACAGATACACACCCCTGGACTTTTCTCTTACACTCGTCTTAGTCAAGTTCCAAGATTAAGAGTCACACGGTCTGGGTCTGGGTCTGAGTCGAAGTTCACCGGCAATTTTACTCTCGCCTAATTCATTTAACTCCTAAGAGCCTGTTCCCAAGGTCAAAAACTTAATGGTCACCTTAGAAAAGCGAACAATATCGTACCTTTCTGTCTTCTTGTGGCTAAAATCATACAAAGTGCTTATTTTTGTGTTATTTTTCATGTAAAGCACAAAAAATACTATTTCTCGCGGTTTTAATCAGATTTCTAAAATTTCCAAAATGGCGGCCATTATTGGTGACGTCACAGGCCTCCAGCAGCACCACTACCCCTAAACTATACCTCTTGAGACCATCAAAGGTTTTCCACTAAAGGTAACATCGTTTCAAAATACTGCAGCATATCAAAAACTCCGGAAAGGGGTTCCATCCACCCCCTACCCCCCTTGTACCACAGTGGGAGTATGATTTTGCCTGTACGTCCGAAGGATAAGATACCGATTATTCCTCGAACCTTACCGTTATTCTATACGGTAGTTTCCGTAGTGTAGTGGTTATCACGTCCGCCTAACACGCGGAAGGTCGCCAGTTCAAATCTGGCCGTAAACATAATACTTTTTTCCTTCCTTGAAACAAATGAGTAGAGAAAGTACTTAACGGTGCATGGGAGCATGGGTTTCGATTAAAGAAAGTTATATTATTTTTTATATAATATAGAATAACTTACTTTGAAGTAGTCTTTTGTCGTTTCTAGTCATTTCTGGCGATCGACTTCTGAATCCAAACAAAGCATATTTCCAGGCTTTCTACAAGAATTATACGGTCAGAAATGACCAGAAACGAGGAAAGAATGCCTCACTGTAACCTTTATTTAGTCGAAACTCGTGTTTTCTTTAGCCCATGGTGAGAGCCGAACTAAGAGAGACCAGGAGCCCAGAGGAGACAAATTGGAATAGAAAACATGCATAAGGCCTTAGTTAAATTATTGTTACATTTTTATTTAATAAACTTTATGTAACGTCGACATGGTCAAAAAATTACGCTAGAGGAGATTTGTAAGGGAAATTTTAAGTACAGTCTTATTAAGGAATACGATCTATCAAACGCACCCTTCATATCAAACTTCAGGGTTAAAATTAAGAAAAAAAAAGCATTCAATACATTTATTTCGGCGGGGAATCGAACCCCGGTATCCGGACACGCGGGGATCCTCACCACTATTCTACCAAGGAATTGGATTTGTTAAGCTTAATGGATTACGTTACGGGGAAACACCCCATCTCATTTTAAAGTGAACTATGTCTTCCTTGAACTATGACCGCCAAACGTACCCCTTTTTCCTATAATGTGGGAACAGTTTACCACGGATTTTTGACAGGAAACTTTTACCACTATACTTTAACTATTAGTTTCTGTCTTCGAGTTTCGGTGGTCAGAATAAACAAGAATTGAAACTTGAACATTTTGTATTAGAGTCATAGTCTCTTGTTTAACAAAGATGACTGAGAATATTGAGTTTTAAATCCCCTTTCACACAGGGCTTTTTTTTGCTCCCTGCGACCCAGGGATGGAGGGCGGGCGTTTTGATAGAAATGCCTGTCAAAAAACCTGTTGTAAATTGTTCCCACTTTCTCTAGGAAAAGGGGTAAGTTTGGCGGTCATAGTTAAGACGATCGTGAAGTTATTTTACTTTAAAGTGAGATGAGGCGATTTCCCATTACATAACCCATTAAGCCTCAATCTAATGCATCCAATTCCTCGGTAGTATATTGGTGAGTATCCCCGCCTGTCACGCGGGAGACCGGGATTCGATTCCCCGCCGGGGAGATTCTTTTGGTTTTCGGATTAAGATGTGGCTTGAAATGCTTTTTTTTTCTTAACCTTGAACGTTTGATTTGAAGGGTGCGTTTGATTCATTGTATTCTAGAATAAGAATACAAAAATAGGTAATTTTTTCACCGCGTAAACGCTACATACAGGTTTATTGAATAAAAACTTTACCTTAATTTAGTCGAAGCCCAATGCATGTTTCCTATAGCCCATGTATAGGCCCAGACTTCAATAACGAAATACCAATTTGTTTCTCTCCTGGATTCCCGGTGTCTCTTAGTTTGGCTTTCACCATGAGTTACAGGGAAACATGAGTTTCGACTAAATAAAGGTTATATTGAAGAAGTCTCTTGTCGTTTCTGGTCATTTCTGCCGTATATTTCTTGTGCTATAGCCTGGAAACATGCTTTGCTTTGATTCAGAAGTCGATCTGCAGAAATGATTAGAAACGACAAAAGACTACTTCAAAGTAAGTAATTCAACTTTATTAAATTAAAATTTAACTGTTATTTAGTCAAAACCCAGCCCCTCACGGCTAAGTAATTTGTACTGATTTACCTCATTTAAAGAAAAAAACTGAAGTGTTTCCGGCCAGATTTGAACTGGCGACCTTCCGCGTGTTAGGCGGACGTGATAACCACTACACTACGGAAACCACAGTTAACAAATTCTCTACTGTTTATTTGTTTTGTTTGTTTTGAGTCTATATACGATTAAGCAGGAGGATGAATAATGATGAGGCTAGAGGGGTATTGCCTTAATCTGCGAAGGAAAAACATATTTTACAGTGTCAAAATAACAACTGGAAGAATTGCGAGGCGGTAATAATGGACCGAGTAATGTAGCCTCAAGCAGACAATTTTTCAGTTGTTTAGTTAGTACCCTAGCCTTCAATTAAGTGCGAGGCCGAGGTTGGCCTTGTTTTGATACAAACCTTTTTTGTTTTCTCATGGAAATTATAGTTGAAAAATACAGGTTTGCATGCCGGAACAACATGGGGTCGAAACAGTAAGCCACTCGCCTAAGATGCGCCATTTTCAAGCACAACATACGCAAGTAATTTGGAAACCTAAAAAAAGGAACCCTAAAAGCCAATTGGTTCGATATCATAACCGTGAAACAATGGGAAATAATCATTAATAACCATTTTTTTTTTCTGCGACCAATTAGGAAACACCCTACGAGCAGCTCCTACGTACATTACCGGAAAAATAATGGTTCCCCAATCTTCCAATTGTTGCACGTGAAAATATTAAAGGGGGTTAAAATGTTTCGAAAATCACTTTTAAAATTGGCCTCCAACTGAAAAAAAACCCCGGTATTTACGTATTTTTGAGTTTAAAAGGATAGTTCTTATACTTTCCTTAATTCCTTATTTTTAGCGGAGCAACTACAGACTCTGGGGTAGGGTTAAAAAACTCAGTAGGGTAGGGAAGGGAGTCCCAGACATATATGTCGCGTTTCGTTTTGGCGCAAAGTTAACCATTTAGGGGAAACCAACTGAGTTACTGGATTAAAAATCTAGATTAAATTTTGTTGTGGTCGCCTTAGAACAAAATTTTTCGAAATAAATTTCAAACGCCTTACTTTTTAGTCACGGTTTTGGTCACTCTCCAGGAACAACCTAGTCCCCCTTCCCGCTTAGTCAAAATTTGGACAGGTGTATTCATGCGTGAAAATGTACTCAGCATCTCGAAATTTCTTTGTGGACAGACTGCAGGCCCCCAACTGAAGCCTTTTTTCATTCCAGTTAAGTTTTACATTGTAAAATTACCGTGTTCTTGTACTACCGCCACAAAATGAAAATACAGCTACTGTCAAGCAGGTCAAGTCTCATTTAAAACGTCGCTTCAAAAACGAATTTGCGTTCTTTTGGTCTTTATCGCGATTATTCCAGCTCACTTACTTTGTCAAATGTAAGCGAACGCTACCGGAGTTGAATTTTTAAGAAACATATTCAAGTTTAAAAAGAGAATAAAATTTCGTCGTGGCTTGTTTTCGTTCTCCATAGAAAGTGATTTTAGGCAATTTCACGTCGTAGTAGAGTACTAAAGTGTGACGTCATAAAAATGAAATTTCTGAAATTATGGGATTTGTCAGGATATTCTGAAAGAACAATGTCCAAGAGGACTACTTGCCAAAAATGAGCATTTGGGGGCAAATTGTCTCTGAGATCGTAGCCCGGTTATGTTTACAAAACTCCATACAAACCCTTCCAAATTTTTTTGGGGTCGACCCAAAAAAAAATTAGAATGGTTTGTATGGAGTTTTCTGAGTATAACTGGGCTACGATCTCAGAGACAATTTACCGCGAAATGCTCATTTTTGGCAAGTAGGCCTCTTGGACATTGTTCTTTCAGAATATCCTGACAAATCCCATAATTTCAGAAATTTCATTTTTATGACGTCATCACTTTAGTACTCTGTTGTGCAAAAACGGCAAGGAAATGCATAGAAAAGTGCGATGTACGTGCAAAGTTGTTGTTTTGCCTACCGCACACCTATTGTTGTTTTTAACGTTCTCGTTGCCGTCGCCTCGTGGGATCGTAAAGTCACTATTGCTGAGGGGGGAGCGCGGCTCTGAAGATTCTGAAGATGACCCCATAGTACTGATTAATAAAGTTACTAACAAATATGCAGTCGCCCTTTACAATTTTCTCGTTCACATTGTTAACGAAGAAAAAAGAAAAGCCTCAGTTCATGGCCTCTGGATTGGCAAACAACAACAACAACAACAAAACTAGAACAAATTAAAAGAAAAACAGACAAACAAACAAAAAAATTTACCAGTATACCTATATATTAAGTTTCTGTCTTTGGGTTGGTCAGAATTGTCAGATTGCAACTTAAACATTTTGCATAAAACATTATCTTGTTTAACTCCAGGGTTGTCAAAAATGACCCAGAACAAGCTTAGCTGATATAACCATCTGATATCCTTTATTTAGAGTTTCAGATATGAACAAAAATAACTGAGAATTCTAAGTTATAAATTCCTATTCAAACCGGGTCTTTTTTTGCTTCCTGCGACCAGGGGGCGGAGGGAGATGCTTTTTGATAAACATGCCTCTCAAAAATCCATGGTAAATTGTTCCCACATTGTAGGAAATTAAAGTTGGTAAGTTTGGCGTTTATAGTTAAGAGGATCTTGAAGTTCTGCTTTAAAGTGATAGAGGACGTTTCCCCATTGCATGGACCATTAAGCTTACATTCAACGCATCCAGTTCCTCGGTAGTATAGTGGTGAGTATCCCCGCGTGTCACGCGGGAGACCGGGGTTCGATTCCCCGCCGGGGAGATTCCTTTGGTTCTAGAATTGAGATGAATGCTTGGAATGCTTTTTTTTTACCCTGAAGTTTGAATTTGAAGGGTTCGATAGATTGATCGTATTCCGAAATACAAATGTACGAATACTCAAGTGTTTTCTTACAAATCTCTAGTAACGTAATTTTTTGACCACGTTAATGTTACATACATCTGAATATCTTATTACTTTTAATGAAATGTTTAGATATTGCAAAGCAATGAATACCATAGCAAGATGAGCGATTCCTGAATACGGTCTATTTAAAACGCCTTAAGTCGGACACAAGTATAGAAGGTACTAGCTAGTTAGATGGAGACAACATAACTAATTAATTATCAAAAAAATATCAACCTAACAACAAGGAGGGTGGAAAAAAGGAGAGCGGCCGTAAACTAAGCAAATGTACCTCTGATTAAAAATAATAATAATTATTATAATAATAAAAATTTAAAAGGTCATCTGGAATGGAAGCAAAAATAAACCCTTTAAACGTATTCAGCCTGCAGGTTAATCATAATTTGAGTGAAATCCGTCGGCCTTTTTAACCCTCAGACAGAGAGAATGGGGAATAGGAGGAAAGAAGAAGGGGGGGAAGGCGGTGGGGAGGGGGAGGGTTGGGGTAGGTTGAGAAACTTCAAACCTAATCAGAAATATAACACAAACAAACAAGTTCGCTAATTGACCGGATTTTATTTATTACCAAGTAAATCAATTCCAATTTCAGACTTTTTGAAAAAGTACTAGTATTGCTATACGATTTCAAACCAAATAACCAAGACGCCATTTACATGATACCGGAATGACATTCATTCCGGAATGAGTTTCGTTCCAGAGATAAGTTCGTACTGCATCGACATGATAAAATTGACGGACTCAGCCTCAAGCGAAGTTCTCGCTTGCGTGGTTTTGCTTTGCGCCAGATCAGATACACATGCGCTACTGGCCCAACTCCAAAGAACAACAACAACTTATGATTTCATTAAATTTTCAGTCAGTTTGGGTGTTCGGTGAGCTAAATCCCAGTCCATGCTCCCGAGTATTTACTTCCGCGGCATCGGTGGATTGCAGTGCTCATTCCTACTTATTCTCTTCCGCTATAGCCCGATTAGCTGTTCACAAAAACTGCTTTAAAATGTGGCAAAGAATCTAAAAACCGTTAAAATCGAAAAAAATAAAACAAAACAAAAAGAAAAAAAAAAAAAAAATTTTTGGAATCTAAAGACCATTGATCCATCAAACTTTGAGCTGAATAAGATAGACGGTACAAAAATAATTTTCAAGAGAGCCTTTCAGGCGTCGCCTGTTTCCACCGTGACCGTCGTTGGTGTTGTACCTCCTGTCGCAAGAAATATTCCGAAAAAGTTGTCACCTTCAGATTCCATTCCCGCCGCTTATCACTGAGAAATAGCTTTGAAATCGAGAGTGATTGAACATTGACCCTCGGCAAGGCTTCTTATTCTTACTGTGGCTCCAGCGCAGAATAATCTTCAGCGCCTGACGATATTTTGGAATTCGCCATGCGTACAGAAAAGGGTCCAGCAGGAATTTCAAGTAAAGCACGTTTTCCACGATGAGGCTGGCGATAAGAAATTCTGGACTGTTAGGATCCTCACTGGAGTAGAGACTTACCATCCCTAAAATAGTGACCGGCTGAGAACAGAGAAACAAAATGGCGACCAGAAAAAAGTTGACAACGATAAACTTGCGCTCCAAACAAGTTCGCCTCCCTCTACCCT
>CALNXI010002265.1:6161-18428 GCA_942486025.1 Porites evermanni | reverse complement strand
GGGAGTAAAAATGTTTCGAAAATCACTTTTAAAATTGGCCTCGAACTGAAAAAGGCCGGTATTTACGTATTTTCGAATTTAAAAAGATAGTTCTTATACTTCCCTTAATTCCTTCTTTTTTTAGCAGAGCAACTGCGCGCACGAGGTGTGCGCTGCGGAACCCCATACCTAGAAGAAAATGGAAACCTATCGAAGAGAGAAAATTTATGAGGTCGGCGTACTCCGTCCGTCCCTACAGACTCTGGGGGGAGAGGTGAAAAACTCAGTAGGGTAGGGATGGGAGTCCCAAACATATATGTCGCGTTTCGTTTTGGCGCAAAATTAACCATTTTGGGGCAACCAACGGATTCGCTGAATTAAAAATCTAGATTAAATTTTGTTGTGTTCGCCTTAAAACAAAATTTTTCGAAATAAATATCAAAAGCCTTACTTTTTAGTCACGGTTTTGGTCACACTCCAGCAACAATCTAGTCCCGCTGCCCACTTGGTCAAAATTTGGACAGGTGAATTTATGGCTGAAAATTTACTCAGTATCTAAAAAAATTTGTTTGTCGACAGACTGCTTGCCGACACTAAAGCCTTTTTTTTATTCCAGTTAAGTTTCACATTGTAAAATTACCGTGTTCTTTTGCACTGCCACAAAATGAAAATACAACTGCCGTCACAAAATGAAATATAGCTGCTCTTAGGATTCAATTTTCGGTTATTCTAAAGTGGTTTTTTTAAAGGCCTTTTCCCAACCTTGACGCAGCGCGATCTTTTGTTTTTGTTTTCAAATCGCGCTTTTGTAAATGGCGTGCTTTGATTGGTCTACACTTGTGCCAAGCTTTCTTGCAAAAAGACAAAATATTCAGCTGTAGTCGCGTCGGAGTCGTGTTTCTCCTTTATCACAGTTCACCTGCAAAGTTGGTAAATGAGAATTGTGTCTTCGTGGAAGTGGGTGAGTCAATTGTCATTTCAGGTTTTCCTGAAAGAACCGTGCGCAGCTCCGTCATAAGGGACTTTACGATCGGCGGGACGACGTGACGGCAGCGAAAATGTCGCTTCAAAAATGAATTTGCGTTCTTTTGGTCTTTATCGCAATTATTCTAGCTCACTTACTTTGCCAAATGTAAGCAAACGCTGCCGGAGTTGAATTTTTAAGAAACATATTCAAGTTTAAAAAGAGAATAAAATTTCGTCGTCGCTTGTTTACGTTCTCCATAAAAAGTAAAATTAGGCAATTTCATGTCGTAGTTGTGCAAAAATGGCAATGAAATGCATAGAAAAGTGCGATGCACGTGCAAAGTTGTTGTTTTGCCTACCGTACTGACCTATTGTTGTTTTTGACGTTCTCGTTGCCGTCGCCTCGTGGGATCGTAAAGTCACTATTGCTGAGGGGGGAGCGCGACTCTGAAGATTCTGAAGATGACTCCATAGTACTGATTACTAAAGTTACTAACAAATATGCAGTCGCCCTTTACAATTCTCTCGTTCACATAGTCAGCAAAGAAAAAAGAAAAGCCGCAATTAATGGCTCTTGGATTGACAAACAACAACAACAACAAAAATTGAACAAAACAAAACAAACAAAAAAAACACTTTGCCACTATGCTATATAAGTTTCTGTCTTTGGGTTGGTCAGAATTGTCAGATTGCAACTTACACATTTTGGATAAAAAAAATTCCCTGTTTAACTCCTGGGTTGTCAAAGATGACCCAGGACAAGCCTAGCTGATATAACCATCTGATATCCTTTTTTTAGTGTTTCAAATATGAACAAAATAGCTGAGAATACTGAGTTATAAATTCCAATTTAAACAGGGTCTTTTTTTGCTTCCTGCGACTAGGGATAAACATGCATCTCAAAAATCATGGTAAATTGTTCCCACATTGTAGGAAATTAATGTCGGTAAGTTTGGCTTTCATAGTTAAGAGGGTCTTGAAATTATTTTGCTTTAAAGTGATAGAGGACGTTTCTCCATTACAGAAACCATTAAACTTAAATTTAACGCATCTAATTCCTCGGTAGTGTAGTGGTGAGTATCCCCTCCTGTCACGCGGGAGACCGGGGTTCGATTCCCCGCCGGGGGGATTCTTTTGGTTTTCGGATGAAGATGAATGCTTGAAATGCTTTTTTTGACCCTCAAGTTTGAATTTGAAGGGTTCGATAGATTGATCGTATTCCGAAATACAAATGTACGAATACTCAAGTGTTCTCTTACAAATCTCTAGTAACGTAATTTTTTGACCACGTTAACGTTACATACATTTGAATATCTTATTACTTTTAATGAAATGTTTAGATATTGCAAAGTAATGAATACCAAAGCAAGATGAGCGATTTATAGAGTCCTGAATACGGTCAAATTAAAACGCCTTACCTCGGACACCAGTATAGAAGGTATTAGCTAGTAAGATGGAGACAACATAACTAATTAATCATCAAAAAAAATATCAACCTAATAAGAAGGAGAGTAAAAAAAGAGGAGAGCGGCCATAAACTAAGCAAATGCACCTCTGATTCAAAATGATGATTATTATTATAATAAAAGAATAAAGGTTATCTGGAATGGAAGCAAAAATAAACCCTTTAAACGGATTCAGCCAGCAGGTTAATCATAATTTGAGTGAAATCCGTCGGCTTTTTAATGGGGGAGGGTTGGGGTAGGTTGAGAAACTTCGAACCTAATCAGAAATATAACACAAACATACAAGTTCGGTAACTGACCAGATTTATTTATTACCAAGTACATCAATTCCAATTTCAGACTTTTTACTAGTATTCCTATGGGATTTCAAACCAAATAACTAAGACGCCATTTACATGATACCGGAATGAGTTTCGTTCCAGAGTTCGTACTGCATCGACATGATAAAATTGACAGGCTCAGCCTCAAGCGAAGTTCTCGCTTGCGTGGTTTTGCTTTGCGCTAGATCAGATACACATGCGCTACTGGCTCCAAACTGCAAAGAACAACAACAACTTATGATTTCACTTAAATTTTCAATCAGTTTGGGTGTTCGGTGAGCTAAATCCCAGTCCATGCTCCCGAGTATTTACTTCCGCGGCATCGGTGGATTGCAGTCCTCATTCCTACTTATTCTCTTCCGCTATAGCCCGATTAGCTGTTCACAAAAACTGCTTCAAAATGTGGCAAAGAATCTAAAAACCGTTAAACTCGAAAAAAAAAACAAAACAAAACAAAACAAAACAAAAAGAAAAAACACACACGATTGTTTGGAATCTAAAGACCATTGATCCATCAAACTTTGAGCTGAATCAGATAGAAGGTGCAAAAATAATGTACAAGAGAGCGTTTCAGTCGTCGTCTGTTTCCACCGTGACCGTTGGTGGTGTTGTACCTCCTGTCGCAAGAAATATTCCGGAAAAGTTGTCACCTTCAGATTCCATTCCCGCCGCTTATCACTGAGAAATAGCTTTGAAATCGAGAGTGATCACAGTGTCACGTGACAAACTTAACTCAGCAATGGCGCAATCACTGAACATTGACCCTAGGCAAGGCTTCTTATTCTTACTGTGGCTCCAGCGCAGAATAATCTTGAGCGCCTGACGATATTTTGGAATTCGCCATGCGTACAGAAAAGGGTCCAGCAGGAATTTCAAGTAAAGCACGTTTTCCACGATGAGGCTGGCGATAAGAAATTCTGGACTGTTAGGATCCTCACTGGAGTAGAGACTTACCATCCCTAAAATAGTGACCGGCTGAGAACAGAGAAACAAAATGGCGACCAGAAAAAAGTTGACAACGATAAACTTGCGCTCCAAACAAGTTCGCCTCCCTCTACCCTCCGTCTTCTGATCTTCTTGAAGACTTCTTGAAGCGGCTGCCTTTTTCTTGAAAGTGATGAATAAAAGAACGTTAAATATTATGATCAGATATGTTAAAATTATAGAATGAAATATCGTGTCAAATTTTAATAAGGAATCTCTGTGGACCCCCATTTTAGGCAACAGAGTCAGCAATATGGCGTATGCATATATTCCAATGATGCAAACAATCACGCGACATTTCGTAACTTTCTGTGCGTACTTTAGAGGAGAAATTACCACAATGAATTGCGCGATGGTGAATGAAAGCACGATTATAAAGGAACAATTCATTGCAACCAGAGAGATATGATGACCGACGCTAATGAGAGTTTGACATGTCTTACCAGTGTCACGATGTTTAATGTATATCATAGTGAAACATGTAGCAAACATAGGTTGCTGTGTCGTGGCTGTTAAAATATCGGCAATAGAAAGACCTACGAGGAAATAAGTTGTAGCTTTCCTGAAGATCTTCAAAGGATCGAACAAAAACACCAGGAGCAACAAACCATTTGCGATGATGGATAAAAATGAAGCGATGAACATGTAGATTGCGGAACCAAAAGCAAACTTGAGGAATATTTCGTAGGCATCCTCTAAAACGTTATCTGGTAGCAGTAAAAATGATGAATTGAATGTAAAATTGGTTGTCGAGTTTAAGTTGAATGCTATATTTGATACTAAATCGATTTTTGTGGAAATCCTTTGAAGCCGCAGATTATTGCTTTTTGTGTCCAGATATGATCTTTTTATATATATTTACTATAATGAAGCCAAATTAAATGTGACAAAAACACGGCTTCATACTGTTATTCTTTTAATTACAATTTATCTTTTTGGCTCTGCCGAAATTTTCTTATGTAAATCTGAGCTGTTTAATTTTTGTAACACTATACCATGCCGATGGCTCGAAGTGGCATCTGTTAAAATTATCCTTATCCGGTGTGCATCATCTAATTTATGAACTTTGTTTTTGCCACAGTATCTTACACTTTGTCTTTTTTGTTTAGAAATTCAAATCAAAAGGAATAGCTAACAATTACCTGAATTAAACGAATGGAGTTTTATTTTCAAAACTTAGCAAAAGAAGTGCTTGAATGATGGCCAAATCTGGGCAAACAAGACAAAATCTATTTTTGTTTCATATACATGTATATTTTGTTTTTTTCCGGAGTTAACAATATCCCTGACGGATTTAGCGATAATTGGAAAGAAGCGAAATTCAATAAAATTGACCCTTATCAATCAGGGCTTTTTCCTCTCACGGAAACAATTTCTTTTCATTTTTCTTTCTCGCAGTGCCGCAAACATTGTGTCCAGTGTACGTATCACAGATAGATGGATTTTGTGACTTCTTGGGAGGGAATCTTGCACATTATACTGATACGTAAATGCCATACAGCTAACTGCTCTCAAACGTAAAATTTGCTAAGGATTACGCCATTCAGTCCGCTATCGAATAATTTGGATTCTGATTTGCTTCAGAAATTAACGATTTATTAAAAAAAAAGAAAAAAATCCGCTATAAATCTGAAACTCACTTCTTTTTTGCAATCTTGAGAATAAAATTGCAATCAAAATGGAAATGTTATGAACAACACATTACTGAGCATTTCATTGCAACAGTTTTAAACATGTTGAAGTTCGACGAGAGAAGATTTTAGAGCCGTACATTGGTGATCAAACAAGACCTACCTCTTTGAACAACATTGGGTGGATTGTTTCGTGTAGCTTACAGCTTAATAAGGAAAGCCAGTGAAAGGAAATTCTTTTACTCTGGAAGTGACGCATTATAAATAAGTAAAATTTCCAAAAGAAAGCTAAATATACTAAGAGAGTTGTTGAGCACTCCTCTTTCATCAGTAGTTTGCCAAGCCGATATGTAATACTAGTTAATTCTTATTTCCTTTTAGTTGTATTAACCCCTTAGAGAAACGACTGTATAAGTATAGGTAATAGCATGATTTGTAGTGACATTTGGCATAAATAGCAGGAGTGATATTTCAAAATTGTGATACAATTGAGACAATTTTGTAATATCACAAGTGGTAGTTATGCCAAATATCACGATATTTGGCATATTGGTTTCTTATTCAGATTCATCTGCTTTTACTTCATCCAAGCATGACACACTCCTTGTTTTTTTGACTAGGGGGATTATTTTCGTCGAAACTAAAATAACAAAATTAAATCCTGACCCTCTTCTTGTTGCATAATTGGATAGCTTCTGCCCGCTATCCGTATTATTATTTGCCAATCGGCGCGTAATAAATCGGCCTGATTTTATAAAAAGCAAGCACTGACATTGTAAAGGTCAAAATGAAGAGGAGTAAACCGTTAACAATTATGCAAATGTTCACTTTATGTTCAAAGTCGTAATGTTATTGTCAAACGACTTACATTTCAAACAATTAAAAAGAAATGTCAGTAAATAGACAATGTAATCAGAAGCAATCAACTTTGAACGAAGAATGAGTTTATAACTGGGAATCCGCGCAAAATCCAACAATACAATGATTCGCGGCAAGCCTAAAAGAAATCAAACTTCCTATTCTTTTGCTTGGTGGAACAATTTCATGTTACAAAGTAAACGAACGCCATATAAATTAATTCGAGCTTCGGCGACGTAAAACTTGGCATACACTAAATATCATATAATATAAGTTTTTGAAAAGCGAAATATGAGGGTAAAGCCCTCTGCCGTTACCCTTTATGGTGGTGAGAATTAGCTGTGATTTTTATTAAGTTACCCTTAACAAAACAAAACAAAAAACAAAAAAAAAAAAAACGATAATCGCCTTACCATGCGTATAATATTTTTTCTACCTGTATAACGTATAATTTCCACTGGGTCATTTTTGCATTATTTTCCATCGGATAATTTCCTTGTGTATATAAGTCTGTTACTGAAAGACCATTAAATATTGCGTCGATGGAGCTAAATGACATTTGCTTTTCGCATTTCTTCCGTCAATCTTACGTTCTAAGAGAACGTTTTTAAAGACAGCTCTCAAAACGTTTATTAAGATACCTTGTACAAGAGAACAAAACAAGAAACGTTATCTTGATATCTAGCATGATCTGGAGTCCCGGTAGCATTGGTGGGCCAAATTGCAATTGTAGTTTCACCTCTGCACTTCCAAATCTTTTTGCACTTCCACTTTTAAGTCCTGGTAGTGGTCAATCTTCTCCCGTTCTTCAGGTTTTTCTACTATGTGTGTATCATCAGCAAGCCTCATCGGCTGTGGAACGCACCCTGCCCTCTTTTTCCAGCAGCTAAATATTAGGTCTGTTATGAACTAAATAACAAGCTGGTTTAATTAAGCGGTAATCTGTAAACTTGTTCTGGAGAGTTGTTGACAGTTTTATTTGCTCTGCGATTGAACTTTCGGGGAAGGAAAGAACATCCCTGACCTTTTCCCACGCTTTGAACAGTGTTGGATTGTTTGTTGTTTTATTGCAGTGTTTACGGGTCATAGCTTGCACAGGAGCAAACAATGGGGAGGGGGAAAGGGAAGGCTTGCGTTTCCTTTGTTGACGCGACGAAGTAGATACATATCGCAAGAACGCGAGATGTATCGTCAAAGATTAATAACATGTATCAAGTAATTGTGCCACCGATTATGATTTTTTAAGGCTTTTTATTACAAAAGGGTAGGTTTTGTCAGCCTAATATGGTTAGCGAATTTTCTCCACGAGAACCTTTCTCTAATATGACGTTTGCGACAAAAAGAAGTAATGTAAGATAAAGTAATTATTAACGAAGTAAACGAGGAAAAAAATAATAAAAAAAGAAGAACAACGTTCTTGTTTCCAGCCAGAATTGAACTGGTGACCTTCCGCGTGTTAGGCGGACGTGATAACCACTACGGAAACTGCTGTATATGATAAGAGTAGAGTTCCAGGAATAATCGGTATCTTATCCCTCGGATGTTCACGCAAATTCATACCCCTAGTGTGGTACAAGGGGGGTGGGGGCGGGGGGGTGGATGGGACCCCTCCCCGGAGTTTTTGATTTGTTGCAGTATTTTGAAACGATTTTACCTTAAGTGGAAAACCTTTATATTTTAGGGGTAGTGGTGCTGCTGGAGGCCTGTGTCACCAATAATGGCCGCTGTCACAGCGTTTTGGGCATCCCCGCGTTTTGGGCATCCCCATTCCCAAATCCCTAGCGTTTTGGGCATCCTCTTCTCATATTACTACAGGGTTTTGGGCATCCCCCGGTACCCTCCCTTGATGCCCAAATCCCTAGTGTTTTGGTCATCCCCTCCAAAAAAATGCTGGATTTCGCGGGAAAATCGAAAAGATTTTAGAGATGGCTTCCGCTAAATATAGAAATCTTTTCCAGTATCTTAAAAAGAAGGCTTATCCGGAAGACTTTACAAAGCAAAAAAACGACTCTGCGAAAATTTGCCAGAAAGTTCGAGTATGACTCAAAATTAGAGTCCTTTTTCTACGTGGCCAAGGAGAAGGATGGCACAGCGCTTCGACGACTTGTTATCACCGAGGAAGAGAAAGTGAGGGTCTTCGAAGAGTGCCACTCTGCTCCTTTCTCTGGACACGCCGGCCGTGATAATACTTTTGGACCCTGTGAAGGTTGTTCCCAAGGTTTGGTACTTGGTCGGAATTGATTTAATAGAAGCCCCTACTACATCTCAAAACGGCAACAGATTTCTTCTGTCCCGTAGGTGCAAGAGGCCTCTGTATAAATTGTGTGACAACCTTTCGTGTGTCAAGTAGCGCTGCGGGGTTAAGTTGTACAGGCCTCAAATGTCATGCATACTATGAATTCAACACCGCAAAACGCAGTTTTATTCATGTTTGTCTTTTGATTCCTTTGTTTAGTATTCTTGTTTTTGGCCGTTTGGAATCAGACGATCGCAGCTGCCGGCGATTGCGGCATAGCTCGCTTGTAAACAGTTCTATTAAATAAAATTGAAGCTTTGCAAACAATGAAGCGTTGTACAGCGAAGCGATGTTATGCGGTTATAAATTTCAGTTTCGTCATGTTTTGAGCCAACGTTTACTGCCTATGGGGTTTTTTTCTGCGCAATAAACCCGCGAAAAGTGTCAGACGATATAATTCTAACATGCATCTACACTATTCAGCCGTAAATTCGTGATTAACAATCCCGACTTTTCCCCAGTCTGAAATAATTTGGGTTGTTAGGTTAGGCAAAGTCGAAGCGATCAGCGTTTTGGGCATCCCCCACCGGGGATGCCCAAAACGCTAGGGATATGGGAATGGGGATGCCCAAAACGCGGGGATGCCCAAAACGCTGTGACACCGCCATTTTCGTTTTTACCAAGAATTAGACATCAGGCTAAAACCCGCAAGAAATGATACTTTTTTGTGCTTTACATGAAAAATAACACATAAATAAGCACTCTGCATGATTTTAGCCACAAGAAGACAGAAAGGTACGATATTGTTCGCTTTTCTACGGTGACAACTAAGTCTTTGGCCTCGGAAACAGGCTCTTAGGAGTCAAACGAATTAGGCGAGAGCAAAATTGCTGAGGAACTTTGACCCATACCAAGACTTCGTTTTTTTCTGGTGTGAAGTCAGGATCTACGGTGGTCTGCCGACCGTGTGACTCTAAAACCGGGAACTTGAATAAGACTAGTGTAAAAAAAAACTTTCAAATGAGTTGATTTTTTTGCTAACCGGTTTTTTTAAATCTAGGTATACACATAAAGCGAAAAATGCTTGCTCGGCCCCACTTGGTATTTTATAAAATCAAGAAGGTGGCTAACATATGAATAACCTTTAAGAATAGCAGTGATGCCATGATGACATCAATTATTACTAAAAAGGAATCTGAAGCATCCGCCATTTTGGATCCCCCATTTTAAATTGTTTTAATGTATTCTATTTTACTTAAAGCCCGTAGAAATGGAGGTATTTTTTATCATAACTTGATCTGGGTATAAAAGGACGCATAAGAAGCAACACTGGAATAATAAAGGCTTCAGTTGTCGACCAAAAAATTTCTTGCTGCTGAGTAAATTTTCACGCAAATATTCATTGTCTAAATTTCGGGGAGGGGGATCGTTGTTCCTGGGTTATGACTAAAACCGTGACTATAGCAAAAGTATAAGTTAAGGCCTTAGAAATTTATTTCCAAAACTTTTGTTCTAAGGCGAACACAACCAAATTCGATCAAGATTTATACTCCAGCAACTCTGTTGGTTGTTTTTTGCGCTAAAACGAAATTCAACATATGTCTGGAACTTCCTTCCCGGCCCTACCCTATTGAGTTCCTTTTTACCTATACCCCAGAGTCTGTACGGATGGACGGAGTACGCTGACGTCATAACCAAATTTTCTGGCATCGACAGGTTTAAAAAAGAAATTAACTGCAACAACCACGGGCAACGATCCAGCATGTTGTCAGGTTTACTGAAGAAGGCAGGTATGGCCAGCCGAAATACTGTTATGAGAAAGCAATATACGTTGTTATGATCAGCTTTGCTTTGGTCTCTCTTAGCTCGTCTCTCACCATGGGCCATAGGCAACATGAGTTTTGACTAAATAAAGGTTACATTGTCGTTTCTGGTCATTTCTGCCCATATATTTCTTCATAGTTAGTAGAGGAGTCCCCCTCTACTAACTATGATTTCTTGTAGTAAGGCCTGGAAACATGCTTGGTTTTGATTCGGAAGTCGATCTGCAGAAATGACTAGAAACGACAAAAGATTACTTCAAAGTAAGTAATTTAACTTTATTAAATTAAAATTTAACTGTTATTTAGTCAAAACCCATGCTCTCTCTGATGCCTTGTACTGATTTACCCCATTTAAAGAAAAAAGTAAGGTGTTTCCGGCCAGATTTGAACTGGCGACCTTCCGCGTGTGAGGCGGACGTGATAACCACTACACTACGGAAACCATTGTTAACAAATTTTGTACTGTTTATTTGTTTTCTTTGTTTTAAATGTATGTAAGATAAAACAGGAGCAGGATCAATAAAGATAAGGCTAGAGGGGTATTGCGCTAATTTGCGAAGGAAAAACATATTTTACAAACAGCAATAGGAAGAATTGCGAGGCGGCAATAATAGACCGAGTAATGTAATTTCAGTTGTTCAGTTAGTAACCTAGCCTTAAATTGAGTGTAAAGCCGAGGTTGACCTTGTTTTGATACAAACCTCTTTTGTCCTAATCTTGTGTTCTTATGGAAATTATAGTTGAAAAATACAAGTTTGCATAAGAAAAACAAAGTCTCGAAACAATACGTCACTCGCCCAAGGTGCGCCATTTTCAAGCACACCATGTACAAGTATTTTTCAAAGCTAAAAGAAATGGTTCCCATTCACCAAATTTCAAAATTAAAACTTAATTCCGTTACGGAAAAATCCAATCTTTGATCCATTTGTCGTTCGTGAAAATGTAAGAGACGGCTAAAAATGTCTTGTATATCTCTTTTAAAATTGGGTTTCTCACTGAAAAAGATCGATTTGTCCGTATTTTCGAGTTTACAAAGATATTTCTTATCCTTGCCTGATTTCTTTCTTTTCAACAGAGCGTCCGCGCCCGCGAAGCGCGCGCAGCGGAGTCCCGTACGTAAAGAAAATTGAAACCTATCGATCAAAAAAAAGAAAGAAGTCCAAAGCAAAGCTGATCAAAGCAGCGTATATTGCTTTTTCCCAACAGTATTTCGGCTGGCCATACCTGCCTTCTTCAGTAAACCTGAAAACATGCAGGATCGTCGCCCGCGGTTTTTACAGTTGATTTCTTTTTCAAACCTGTCGATGCCAGAAAACCTGGTTATGACGTCAGCCTACTCCGTCCATCCGTACAAGACTCTGGGTTATGGGTAAAAAGAAACTCAATAGGCTAGGGAAGGGAGTTCCAGACATTGCATTTCGTTTTGGCGCAAAAAAAAAAGGCAACCAACAGAGTTGCTGGAGTAAAATCTAGATCAAAGTTTGTTGTGTTCGCCTCAGCACAAAATTTTCGGAGATAAATTTCTAAGGCCTTAGCTTACTTTTGCTTAGTCAAGGTTTTGGTCACACCCCAGGAACAACCTTGTCCCTCTCCCTCTTCTTCAAATTTTGGACAATTTATTCTTGCGTGAAAAGTTACTCGACAGCAGCTAGAAATTTGTTGGTCGACAACTAAAGCCTTTTTTATTCCAGTTTTTGCGTCTTATCAACCTTTTATACTCAGATCAAGTTTTGTATAAAAAATTCCTCTATTTCTACGGGTTTTAAGTAAAATGGAATACTTTTGGAATACTTTAAAAAAATTTAAAATGGAGGATCCAAAACGGCGGATGCTTCCGATTCCTTTTTAGTAATAAATGATGTCATCGTTGTTATTCATATGTTAGCCAACTTGTTGATTTTATAAAATACCAAGTGGGGCCGAGCAAGTATATTTCGCTTTATGTGCATCTGGATTTTCGAAAACTGGGTTAGCAAAATAATCAACTCATTCAGCTACTTGGTA
>CALNXI010002264.1:45343-81696 GCA_942486025.1 Porites evermanni | reverse complement strand
CAACTCAAATTTGAAGAACTCAGATGAGTGAAACAAGCTCTATAGAAACTAAACGAAATAGAATACAATAGTGTACTGTGAAACTAATCAAATAAGTTCGTCAAGTCACGTTTTCTGTTGTAAAAATCAAGAAATTTGTTGGTGGAAATCTTTCGCATTTCCGGTGTCTGGCGTGTTGGGTGGTGGAATTTAATCACAAGTGTCCGTTTAATACAGGTTGGTAACAATAGAAATGACCATTTCAAGTACTTTTTAGGTGTCCGCGTCCGCTTAATAGATTGTCCGCTTAATAAAGGTTTCATTTAAAGTAAATAAGCGAAATAAATTTGGGGACCTCGGCTACTGTCCGCTTAATAGAGGGTGTCCGCTTAATACGGTGTCCGCTTAATACAGGTTTCACTGTATAATAAAATAAAATAGCACTGTAAAAATAAAAATAAAAATCCCTGCAGAGACTTATTTTGGTGAAAAAAAAATTCCTGCAAATAGTAATGCTGGAAAAAAAAAAATACTCAGAAGAAATTGCCCACCCACCCCTTACCCTTTCCCACCCCCACAAAAATTGAATGGTCCGTCCCTAAATGAATTCAGAAACAAATCGTCGAATACGATATAAAAAGTGAATGTCCTGAAGAATACTCGACCGTCGATAAAGTAGGAAATGAGAAGCCTTTAGGAAGTAAATCCTGTTTCGTCAGTAGAGTAAATCACCTCCTCATTTCTTTTCTAATCTCTAAGCAAGCGAGACTTAACAGCGATATTAAGAGCGTCGTTGTTTGTATTAATTTCTTCGGCTCTAAAGATCGTTGGATGTTTACAAAGGGCTGAAGCGAGGAGACATGGACATCTAGTCTATAGCAAGAAGGAACAACGCAGGCAATAGGTAATCGGTTAGTGAAAATTTATGGCAAGTGACCGTTGTTAGCACTTTAAGCCAGTGGCCGACAGTGGAGCTCCTTTTCTCATGATCCTTTGGTATGTAACTGCATGTTGTTGGATTACTGTTTACTTGACGCTTTAAAGAGAAGAAAGAAACGCTCTCTGTACAATTTACGGACTGCGTTCGGTGTGTAAACAGTTGAAGCACTCGGTAAAGGCAGCCTGATTTTCATCCGATTGCTTCGAGTCGTTTTCTCCTCTCAGCAACGTCTAAATCAACTGGTTGTTAATGCCGTCCAGTGACGCCATCATGATCACTACTCGAAAACCGGGTAGTGATTTTTATTGGTTGATTGTCTAAACATTCGCATAATTATGCATAATTAAGAGAAATTTTAGCGGGATTGTCGCTTGATATTCAGCGGATCACATCCCTGGTATATATGCTTGCGTGGAGTTCAAACATTTCAATAATCTTTATCGTAAACAGCAAATTTGCCCTCGTCTTCTAAACAGAAATGCTAAATTGAAGAGCGAATGAAGAATCATTGCGGAGGAGTCGGTACGTTTTTCATTTAGAGCTGCTTTGTGGTTTCGGCAGTGATTTTGTTTATACGAAGTTTCTGAGACCAATGTTGTAATACGACCTTCTAGCTATTTTCAAAGTCAAGTGTAATGATTCTGTGAAAGGTTTGAACCCAGGAGTCATTTCAAAAGTAGGTTGTTGAGTTTGATCGTCCTGGTGAACGTAGTCCTGAATAGGACTGTTGTTGACAGTGACTAGCGTTTCGATAACCTCTGCGGTAGTCATCTTCAGAGTCAAAGTGAGTTGTATCATGTCAGTTGATGGTATTATACTCTGGTTATTGATCTGATTGGTAAATTACGTCGGGATGTTATTGGTCGTCTGTCAGTTAAGCCGTGATGTTATTGGCTATGAAGACTCTTAATCAGTAATTGGTGCGCCTTTGATATGGAAATGATTTTTCATTCTCGTGCAAATAAAAGTCATTTTCACAAGAAAGGTTGTGCACTTGGCCTCATTTTGAAAGTGAGGGTTTTTGGAACTCGGAAGTGGCCTATTACAACCGGTTCAGAGTACTGCATGCAGTTGATAGTTTGAACCTTAAACATGAATTAAGATCGAAAAAAGTAAAGCCATTCTGTATCATGCAGACATTTCCAAAAGATATTTCTTGGTTTGCCACTTGAAAATCGTGTTTAACTTTTTGCATGAATTAAAGCAAAGGATTAGTGACGTCACTGGATGGCATTAACGGCTGGTCGATTCAGACGATATCGAGAGAGTAATAACGACTCGAAGTAATCGGATGAAATTCAGGCTATCGGTAAAGGTTGTTATTGACTTTTCACCGCAGCACTTAGTCGAGCGCTTATGTACAGCACGTTTACTATCAAAAAGCAAGAAGTATCGAGTCTGTATAACAAGTACTACTGATCAGGTTGTTTGTGCGCCTTTTGGGTGATGGTCTTGGACATAGCTGCAAAAGTATTCAAGGAGACTCTCATGGGAGAAAACAGCTGTGGCGAAAAGGCACGTTCTTCAAGCCCTCTTAGTTTGAAGTGTGACTATTGTAATAGGATGGGCCATTTTGTATATAACTTGCTCCCTTAGAAAGTCTGAGCAACACAAAACGTCCTCAAAACCTGACAAGTGAATTCAGTTAAACCTCTATGAAGCGGACCCCCAATGAAAGGGACACCCTCTATTAAGCGGACACTAAGCCGGGTCCCGAAATTAACATCTTATATTTTCCTTTATAACGAACCCCTATTCAGCTGACACCTCTATTAAGCGGACGCGGACACTAAAATAAGTTGTATTTGGCTAATTTCTATTGTTTAAAACCTCTATTAAGCGGACACCGGACTGAATTGACATTTCCTTGAAATACGTACTGTAGTCGATTAATACATGTAAAGATAAATCAGTACATTTAGCTGTCAAAAGACCGATATCATCCGCGATCAGAGTTAACCTAAAAGTCTTGCGCAAAGTACGGCACAGCTTCCTTAGTTCCCTTAACAACATGGAACTTTATCACAGTACAGAGTAACCGTTGAATGTTAATGTTTAACAAACATTGCGCTATTTTTACAAACCTCAATTAAGCGGACACCCTCTATTAAGCGAACACTTGAGAAGGTCCCCAATGTGTCCGCTTTGTAGAGGTTTCAATATATGTTATTTAACAAGTGAAAATTAATGGGTGTCAGGTATCACAAAAAATGAGAGGAGAGATGATATATGGAACACTAACGAACGAGCAATCGTATTTACTCAGCTCCATATACATGTATTGTGTACTGCATTTTGTCCCCTTAGTCAGCATAGTTATGGCAGCTTTGCATGAAAAGAATGTATCCTTAATTTAAGGGCCTTCCCGCCTCGAGGGTCTTAGTTGTTATCTGCTTTCTTTAACGGGGTGTCCAGTGCCCAGTGGTGTCCTTGCCTTCTTCTGAAAAACAAAATAAATAAAGAACCAAACGTGGTGTAGGAAAGAGGGACCTTGATTTACAATTTCAAGAATAGCGAAGTTAAGGGGGCATTACAGTTGTTTTTTTGGGTGAAATGATGTTGATTTGGGAGGAAAACAAATTAGGGTTGAAAAGGTATACACATAAACCAGTGCAGTTAGTCGGCTGATGGGATCAGAGGCACCTTGTTGTGGTGGTGGACTATCTGGTAATTATCTTCAAATTATTCTCTTCATATTTCATACATATATATATATATATATATATATTTCATACTTCATATATCGGGGTGCAATGGCTTGGAACCAACTGTCAAATGAAACACGTGAGATGGGGGATCTTACTAGCTTTAAACTCGCCATATCTTGGGATATAACTTTTATTATGTTTTTATCTTATTTCTAATTCTCATTTCTTGCTGTTATATTGTATTGTTAGTTAATCACTAGTCTTAATTTTTATAAATTGTAATTATCACACGGCATGTCTGAAAACAAGCTTGCTGAGCCATTTACCGTGTTTAAATAAAGTTGATTGATTGATTTGATTGATTAATTTTAATTTTAAACAACCCCCAAATCCAATAATTTATTCGCCGCTACACGGCGTAAGCCGGGAGAAATTTAAACACCTCGTCCCCACTCAATTTTTTGGACCACGGCTCCGCCGCCAAAACTTAAATGGTGCACCGAGACAATACCGCCAGCTACGCAGGCTACTCCCTCCCTAAATTTTATACATTAAAAACAACCGAAAATCATTGAAAAGTTGATAAATAATTATTGAATTAGGGACTGTATCTTAATTGAGTCATTTTTGGATTGAATGAAATCTTGGCTAGATATTTAACAGAAAGGGTCGAAATCAACGAAAAATAACGCTTTTATCCGTACTGCCCCCTTAAAGCCGTTGAAAACATGATAAGCTCGTCGATACCAGAACCTCGTTAGGGTCGGAGGAGAGATGACAGCCCGTGACCATGGCAGAATGACATTAAGGCGATAAAGGAAGGAGAGCTGACTGGCGATATTACAGGGTTGTTTCCGTGATTCAAGATGTTTACAATCTGGGGAGCTTCATAATGTTTCTTGGTGTTCGCAGGAATCCTCAAACGAACACCTGTCCGCTCAAGGCCATAAAGCATGTGACACGGCAAGAGATTTATTTGTTTATTGTTTTGTTTGCCATAAGTCGTACAAAGCAAAAAAGAAAAATCTAATTATTTAAACTCTCATGGCGAGGAAGCCCAAGAGAAGCCACCGGGCTTATAAGGAATGGGCTCCCTCAGTTAAATAATTAGAACAAAATATTATCATAATTACACATGGGAAAATCAATGGCAGAGCTACAATAAATCTTAAAATATATTGGGTAGTCGTATTTATCATAGTTCTAGGCTAATAAAAGCGAAATGACAAAACGGAAAAAGGGAAATGACAAAAGGAAAAAAAAAAGGCATTGTTCTAACGAAAGAGACTTCCTTTTCGTCCTGTAAACACTAACAGGGTCTGCTATAAAGCAATGGGTCTGCTATAAAGCGTGTTACTGAGCTTAGGTACCTGGGTGTCATCTTTGATGAACACCTCAGTTGGAACGAACATGTTAAAGCAATTGTGTCTAAAGCTGGCAGGCGGGTCGGTCTGTTAGGACGTGTTTGCCGTTATATCACAACACATAGTGCTAATGCCATTTTTTAATCTATGATTAGACCGCTTTTAGAGTACTTCGCTGGGGTCTGGGGGTGCTGTGGGGAAGTAAATAGTGGAATTCTAGAAACTCTGCAGAAGCGCGTTGGAAGAATTGTAATTAAAACACCTAGTGGTGACACTGGGATGAAGGTTTTGAAATGGCTAAGTCTTAGGTCCAGACGCGATGAGCACATCCTAAAACTTGTAAGGAAATGTATACATGGCCTGTGCCCTCAGTATATTAAGAACTACTTTTTAACAAGAACATTTGTGCTCGTTTAAGCCGCCAGAGTAGTCTCTTGCATCTGCCTGCCAGAAGAACAGAAGTGGCCAAGAGATCCTTTTATTACAATGGAAGTATGGTAACATCCGAAAATCGTTGAAAAGTTGCTAAATAATTATTGAATTAAGGACTGTAACTTAATTGAGTTATTTTTGGATTGAATGGAATCTTGGCCAGATATGTAAGAAAAAGGGTCGAAATCAACGAAAAATGACGCTTTTAACCGTTCTGCTCCCTTAAAGACGTTGAAAACATGATAAGCTCGTCGATACCAGAACCTCGTTAAGGTCGGAGGAGAGATGACAGCCCGTGACCATGGCAGAATGGAAGGAAAGTTGACTGGCGATATTACAGGGTAGTTTCCGTGACTCAAGATGTTTACAATCCGGGGAGCTTCATAATGTTTCTTAATGTTCGCAGGAATCCTCAAACGAACATCTGTCCGCTCAAGGCCATGAAGCATGTTGACACGGCAAGAGATTTAGGCATTGTTCTAACGAAAGAGAATTCCTTTTAGTCCTGTAAACGCTAATAGGGTCTGCTATAAAGTGTGTTACTGAGTTTTAGTACCTGGGTGTCATCTTTGATGAACACCTCAGATGGAACAAACATATTTAAGCAATTGTGTTTAAAGCTGGCAGGCGGGTCGGTCTGTTAGGACGTGTTTGCCGTTATATCACCACACAGTGCTAATGCCTTTTTTATCTACGGTTAGACCGACTTTAGAGTACTGTGCTGGGGTCTGGGGGTGCTGTGGGGAAGTAAATAGTGGAACTCTAGAAACTCTACAGAAGTGCGTTGGAAGAATTGTAATTAAAACACCTAGTAGTGACACCGCGACGAAAGCTTTGAAATGGTCAAGTCTTAGGTCCAGACGCGATGAACACATCCTAAAACTTGTAAGGAAATGTATACATGACCGATGCCCTCAGTATTTTAAGAACTACTTTGTTTTTAACAAGGACATTTGTGCTCGTTCAACGCGCCAGAGCAATCTCTTGCATGTGCCTGCCAGAAGAACAGAAGTGGCCAAGAGATCCTTTTATTAGCATGGAAGTATGGTTGTCAATAGTCATGATTGTAAATGTCCTTAATCTTAGAAGATCTTGTTATTAGTTCATTTGTTATATTACCTTGTACATATTTCATTATTATTATTATTATTATTATTATTATTATAGCCGTCATTAGTATAATTCGATTGTATGATCTTGATACCTCTGCATAATGGAATTCTTTATTTTATAGAATTTTGAACTTTTATTATTAATTATATCCATTTCCTCTTCTTTTATGTAAGGTTAAGTTACTTCTATTTTTTAGAGTTTTATTATTATTATTATTATTATTATTATTATTATTATTATTATCATTTATAGTCTAGTTAGTGACGCCAGGGCTCCTATTGATAGCAGGTATGCTTTGTAAGCTCCCTGAATGGACTACTCTGGGTAATTACTTTTCATTTTAAACAAAGGCGTCTGATACCGGTGTCCAACGGATGACATCAGCTCGGGTAAATGACAGGCGGTGATGATGGTGAGACGTTTACATGGCTTTTGTTCTGGTTGAGCAATAACACTAGCCTTCACAGGGGTAGCAGGCCTATCTAAGGTATGGAGCATGTAAGTTGGACGACGAGTTATACCACCTTGTCATCTGTTGTATCAGTTGGTTAAGGTGTTAAACCCTGGCGGTTCCACACCTTGTGTGAGAATTAATAGTCGTGGTATCCTGACAGGATGTAGATCACTACGCCGTTCCAACCAGTGGGCAGGACTTTTATCAATGGCTGATATTCTCATTGAGAAAACCTTAGATTGCTGGCTCACGTGCATAGGATGGATAATAACAGACTACCGAAGAAACTGTTGTACTTTCAACTATGTTTGGCAATGCGTAATCAGTAGAGGCCTGTTTGGTAATACGTAATCAATAGAGGGCTAGTTTAAGGTTCAAATATGTTGCTAAGAGAAATATGAATTGGAGAGACATCGATCTCAACCGATGGCAGGAGAGGGCCGACGACAGACCTACCTGGAGGAGACTTATAAAACTGTACTGAGCCCTAGAACAGTCTTAGTCGAAACGACTGACTGTGATGATTATGGATGGAATGTTCGTTTAAATAAAAACTGTTGTGTGTTAAGGAAAGAGTTAATATTCGTTATTGCTAAAGCATTTATTAGCAGCTCTTACAGGACAGCACCTGAGGTAGTCAAGGAGATTCAAGGTATTAAGGAATGTAGCGCGTGAGTGTACTTTATGGGTGAGCAAAAACTGGTCTAAACATAGCTTAATAAGTTATGAGAGGGTTTTTGTTTTGAGAATTGAGGATTGGGAAAGGTTTATTGGAGTGATAATAGTAGTTTAGATTGCATTAGTAGACAAATAATGGAGCAGTAAAGGCTGTGGGGCGCTGATCAATCATTTTACCATACCTATATACAACTGAGCATGAATATGAATGTTGATATACACCTAATTAACAGGTTTAACGTGGGTTGTCAATCGGTTTCACGTGCGATTGCGTTAACTTCTTACTCAGTTTTCAGCGGGGCCACGCAGAGGTGAACGGTCCCTCTTCCCGCCCAGAAAATCGCGTGGGTCGTATTACAAACTACCCCTAAGCAAAGCTGTCAAACGTCTACCTGAGAACAGCCTGGCTTGCAATGTGACTCGTCGGACACCTGACACAAAAATCTGTCGCGGTAGAAGGTCCAACAGAGTTTCCAAACTGCTCCGCCTTAACGTTAAGAATACGTCTTAACGTTAAGAATACGTATTTCTCTGAGTCACTCATCTCTTTATGGTAAAACTACTGTTTGACTACTCCATATGAATTGACCAATTTTCATATTTTAGAATTCAACCTCAAACAATTCAAGGCTTTTAGGAATGAGCATCTCTAGAGAAATAAATTAAAGATTTTTCAAAAGCAATTGCTTTTGGAAAGCTCACACGTGAAAAATAAGCATGTTATTTACCTATCCCTCTGGGGTATGTGACATGTTCACCTGGTGTCGTACCAGGTGAATATATCACATACCCCATTGTTCCAGTTAGTGCAGCGAGGTGTTTTTAAGAAGGAAAATTGGTCATAGAATCGAATCGCGGCAAACGAAAGTAAATATAGCAGCAAAAAAGAATATGATTGCGAAAAAATGGCAAGAGGATGAGGAATAAATCTTTAAAAGGAATATCGATGACGTATTTAGGAATTGTTGGATGAGGCTTAGCATGATCTGTTGAATTATGCAGATCGAGGAGGGTGTGGCTAGCGTATTTATTATTCACTTAAAGTAACTCTTAGTTTAAAACGTGCTTACTTCTTCTGGTGTCTTGAGTTCATTACAGTTTTTATGTTCTTTTGTAAATTTGGGGTACAAAGGATGTTAAGTCTGGCAGATATTCTTTGCCAGCTGGACGCGAACAGCTGAGCTAACGCAGCCGGACGTTCTCGATTATAGCTTCTCGGTTTCCATCAACTTTTTAGCGATTACCCGGATAATTGATGTCATTTTACTGGATATTCGCAAACGCCTTCCAGATTTGGTCAACTCTAGATGGTTATGAAAAATTAGCCAATGAATTTAAGGCAATCGGTAACGGACTCAAACATGTACCAGCAACCTTTCTTGGAATATGCACGTGTCTGATCGGTGAGATGGTAAAGAAAGCATCTAAACGCCTGTATTTTCTTAAAGGCAATAAAAGCGCCATTATGTCGAGAAGGCCGAACTGCTTAGGTTTTACACAAGCTGTATAAGGTCTGTTTGCAATTAAGCGATTCCTGTGTTTTACGCTTCGTTGCCTCCGTACCTAATCGACGATTTGGCTCTCTCCATCATATGCCCCACGTAGCCTTAACCTACGACAACGCTCTAGCTTCGTTAGACCTAGAATTATCACTAGTGGTTCATCATCAGCGCCTGTGTCAGTCCCTTTTCAATGAATATCTTAGAAGACAGAGATCACCGTCTCAGTCACTTACTGCATACTCGACTCGCATACCCGTCTCGTATAGTCACACCCTCAGGCATGCCAGGAATTATCTTATTAATTCCCAATGTCTCCGGGTAAACTTATTAGAATAGCTATCAGCTTTTTTAACTAAAACTTTGTTCCTAGTTTATGCATATGTATTCTTTAGAGTAATAACTTCTCTAAAATCGATTGTAATTTATGCGTTTTCTATAATTTAGCAGTTTTTATGTTTTTTATGTTTATTTGTAATTTAACCTCTGTCTGCGAGGACTATGCCGATAAAGTATCCCTCTATCTCCATCTGTGTAGTGGATAAATATTCAAGCTTTATTCTTCCTAACGAACTTTAATAGCACTGTAAAAGGCCAAGGGACTTTCAGCCAACCCTCTTGTATAGTAGAACGGGTTTGAATTTCCATGTACGTCGAAGAACAGGAAAGCCAAACTTTATACATACTTTGTTTTGCTTTGAAGGGAAATTCACTAAAATATAAAAATAAACTTTGATCATTCCAAGTAGTGGGTTTGCTTCAGTGTCCATTTCCTGTGTGAGTTGGGTTGGTTGTTGTGTATATACGTGTATCTAGAATCTAGTTAGGAAACGACAGGGTTTTGAAATGTATCGCTTACTTTTCAGTTTCATGTGGGTCAGTAGTGAACAGTACCCTGAAAAGTCCTACATACTCAGATGGCTTCTATGCTGGCAGCATGAACTGCGTCTACAATCTTTCGACTCCAGATGGTAAGGAGATGAGACTGAAGTTTCAAAGTTTTGACCTGGCGTCAGATTCAGAATGCAGGTAGGAATAAATAAGTTTAGCTTTTCTCATCTGAAGTTTAATTTTGAGTTTGCTGGTTAAAAAATTAAAAGCATAGAAAGACGTTTTCCAACAGCTTCTTGTAAATTCAGTCGTACCCACTCTCATATTCATCTTTACGTTTAGGTCAACTGCTGACCCTTGAGCCCTGATTGGTGCAGGTGGAAATTTTAACAATCACGAGAATTAGTCTGATAAACTGTTATTTTGGCATCTAGCGAGGAGAATGTGTTGGGGGGATATTTGTTACTGTACAGCAACTTGTATTGAAAGAGATTTTCTTGTAGGATCGATTATTTGAAAATAACGAATGGTATCACCGAAGTTCGATACTGCGGTGACCAGCTCAGTGGAAGAGACCTTCTTGTATCAGGAAACTACGTTGCATTAACGTTCCACACGGACTGGCTGCTCAAGAAGAAGACAGGATTTGAAATACTATTCTTCGCTCAAGAAATTTCTAGTAAGTAGGAAAAGGTAACAACTTTACAGTTAAGGCTATTTATACGGGGAGAAATAAGACGCGCCCAAAATAAGATGCGAACTTTGCAAGTGATACAACAATCATTATTCAATTCGCAAGCAAACGGAATTCTGGTACACAAGTAGTGAACTAAATGTGAGAGTGTTCGATTCGGCTTGCCGGCCGGGAATCTGTTTACCCAGGAAAATGAAAGTAGAGCCTGATCTTAGCCTAGTACAGGACAAGTTTTTGGTAAGATACGAGTGTTAGCAAAGTCTAAAAAATCTACGTAAATTAAGTTTATTCAGGTTTTACTACAGTGCATGGTTTTTGATTTTTTATACGTTTCCAAGCACGTTACGTCGCTTGTCATCCGAAACTTCAATAAGCTTTAAACTCCAGTGGTAAACTAAGCTGTTTCATTATTTTATATTGCATATCAACGGCCTTTGCCCGGGTCATTGAACACCGATTGAATATTCGATTGAATAATAAGACTTCCATGCAGCCATGACTGTATACAAGTATTACTGTGTCACACATTTCTGTTTTATTGTATCTTTGCCTGCGAATACAGCCGTGTCTCCTCGCTCCTCAGCATTCGCAGGCTAATTCTATCTAACCAACTGTGAATAAGAGTCTTGCTAACTGTGTTGTTCAATCCAGTTTCCAGCGCGATTCTTTTTGTTGACACTGAAACTAAAAGGGCTTTCTCTGATTCATGTGCGCAATTATAAGAGCGGTTTTCACCAATCACATCTCTAAGGGGTCGAACATTCGACTTTTGAGGAGGGGGGCAGAGGGCGGTATTTGAGTGATTTAGTTTGGGTAAATTTTTTTCCCAAGCCACTTTTTCGAGACATAAAATGGAGTAAGATTTTTTTCCAGCATTATACGGCAGGAGGGATAATTTTTCTTTGTGAAGGATATTTGTTTCCCAGGTATTTCCTTCCCACATATTACTTTCCCTCCAAATCAGTTTCCAGGATATTTTTTTCCGCAAATCACCGATCCATAACCCCCTGCCTTCAGCTCCCCTTCCCCCCAGACTCAAACGTCAAATGGTCGTAAACCCACATGTTCGCCCGCAGTTCCTAAGCAACGGTTACTGCTAGTTTTACAATCTATTTTACAAATACAGTGGAACCCCGATATAACGATATGCCAAGGGAGCAGTGGAATTAGATCGTTATATCGAGGTATCGTTATATCGAGACTCCCGATATAACGATATCGCCGTAAAATAACCGAAAATATCGTTATATCGGGGTAAAATTAACATGTACTTCTTGTACTACATATTGTTTAATTCAACTTGTAATGAGTATCAAATGACTCACAAATGTAGCGTTTCAAGCACGCAGCAATGTCCTTAAACAATTTGCAAAGCATTAGACGTTATCAAGGTTACACAACAAAGTCTGTGGTATGAATCGTAAAAGGGAAACAAAACAAAACTTAAACATTTGAAGTTGCGACTGTAATCGTCTTTACTTTTCACTGTTTGTGTGTTCATTGTTTTTCTTTTTTAACAGACACTTGTTCATTAATTAAAGTACTCTTCAAGTTTGGTTTGCCTTATTTGTTTTATTTGCAATCTTGAAAACGCATCCTCCATCGCTGAAAGAGAGGAAAGGAATTCTCTCTCTCGTTCGCCCGAATCATCCAACGTAATAATAAAATCTCTAATTGCTTTGACAGCTTCAGAGGTTCAATCACTGATATATCATCATCAGAGTCTGACTCGTCCTCTTGAGAGCTAGAATGCGCGACTGTATCTGTGTACTGATACTGTATTATCGTTATATCGGGGAAGATTTTACGTTTGGTGCGCTAAAAACTCATCGTTATATCGGGAATATCGTTATATCGAAGATCGTTATATCGGGGTTCTGTCCCATACATTTTACTGTAACTTTTGCGGGGACATAGCATATTTATCGTTATACCGGGGATATCGTTATATCGAGGATCGTTGTATCGGGGTTCCACTGTATTGCATTATAAAACTTAGCTATTTCTTATCTTATCCAATAATCCTCACTGTTGGGTTTGCATCCAACTATAATAAGGCTTTCCTCTAGGCTGTTAATGATTCGTCTCCTGCACCCCTCCCCCTCGAATTTCCTAAAAAAGTTTGGAAAAAATTGAAAAAAATGGATTTGGGGGTTGTTAATTAATTTGGCGATTATTTCGGATGGAGATTGCTAATAATTCGAGGACTATAATAAAGAGGGATGGTGAGAGTGGGTCGCCCTGACGAACTCCTCATTTAACGTTAAAAGATGGAGTAAAAAAGCCACTGTAAGCTACGCTGCTCGTTATATTCTTCAGATCAAGAGATGTTAAAGGAAAGTCCGAACTCAGGGAGTCATAAGCCTTCTTAATGTCTATGGCAGACCTTATACCTTCACATCCCTCCATTTCTGCGAGATAGATAACTCCCCATGAATGTAAGAGTAATTTAACGATTCGACCAGCAAGTTACCTATTTCAGGACAGACAAATTTATAAAACTCTGCTGAGAGTCCGTCGTTCCCTGGGGCTTTGTTGTTTTGGAAAGTCCGTCGCGAGAACGTGAAAACATTCAGAAACTGTAAATAGACCTTCGTATGCACATCTCCCTCATGGCATTATTTTGTTAAGAAACGGTTGAGGAGTTCACTTCAAAGGGACAGCCTTTGCAGTCAGTTTGAATCTCTGGTTTTCTGTCATGTAGCAAGGAACGGGATTATTGAAACTCTTACAATATAATCATATTCCTTTTCGTACTCCATTCTATAAATTTTGTAAATTTTCTAGGTTCTAAGCAGTTAGTGCTTCTGAGACTTTTTCTTCGCATTTCTTGGTGTAGGCACTCATACAATGGTCCGATAGGTTATGAAACAAGAGCGAGGGAACGGGTTATCAAAATTTTGATCTCTTCTTTCAACATTAAGAGCTGTACTCCAACTTCCCTAGTTTAATTGTTCTTTCAACATTTTCCCGTTGTCTAATGTTTTTTCCTGATTCTTTTGAGACCCAACAGACGCGCGCGTTTTAATCTTAGTGCAGCGGGGTGTTTTTAAGAAGGAGAATTCGTCAAAGATGCGGACAGCGGCGAATCGAAAGTAAATGTAGCAGAGAAAAAAGAGCATGACTGCGACTAAATGCCAAGAGGTTGAGGAACAAATCTTTGAAAGAAATACCGACGACATGTTTAGCAATTGTTAGATGAGGCTTAGAACGATCTCACGAATTATGCAGATCGAGGAGGGTGTGGTCGAGGAGGAGAACACTTTACTAGCTTATTTATTATTCGCTTAAAATGACTCTAAAAAATAGTGTAAAAGATGCTTACTTCGACTGATGTCTTCATTTTTCTGTTCCTTTGTAAATTCGGGGTACAAAGGATGCTAAGTCTAACAGATATTCTTTAAAAAGGACTGTTGTCATTGCCGCCTCAACGCAAACAACTGAGCTAACACAGCCCGTTCTCAGGGCTTCTCGGTTTGCGTCTCTTTTTTAAAGGGACACAGTCAGCTATGGGACTGCGCTGAATTGGACACTACGTTTGCCAGTTTGAAAAGCGTTTACCTCAACCCGAAATAAAATCTACACGTCGGATACGTCTAGAAATCCGCTTCAATCCTGCCTAGTGTTTCATTCGATCCTTGATCTTTTACCGAAAACCTCTGTTTGAGCAAACTTTTACTCATCCTATTACATTATTTCATCATGTCTGGTTAAAAACAGCGTTCACAGGAACATAAACAGAAGAGGCGAGAAACGCGTAGGCGCCGGGCGGGAGAAATCGCCATCGTCTACCAAAGTTAAAACAAGAGAAATGAATTAATGACTTTGGCGAGCAAATAATCGTTATATATTTTTGGAAAATCGATGGAAAAGGTTATACATATTTGGAAAATCAAGCTTTCTCCACCTTGAACCTTCGACAAGAATTCAGACTTCGTGCAATTTCTCACCTCTACTGACGTTTGAATTCAGAAGTATTCGCCGATGTTTGGCTTTCACTGGAAAAATCCATCGGTGATTTCTCAATGGTATATAAAAATGAGTGATCTGATATGGCTTGATTTGGCTTGTCACTATTTCAACTCCACAAGGTTTGTTTGAAGTATTCCGGATGCGCTTCTCACTTTCTGTTTCACGCGCGTCTTGTGACATTCAAATCATATAAGAAATGGTATCTAATGCGCATGTCCATCAGCTGACTGTGTCCCTTTAAGCGATTGCTTTTATTATTGATGTCACTTTACTGGATATTCGCAAACGCCTTTCAAATTTGGTCAATGCTAGATGGTTATGAAAAACTAGCCGGAGAATTTGAGGCAATCAGTAACGAACTCAAACATGAAAATGCTTAGTTACTTCTAGTCACTATTACCAGCAACCTTTAATGGAATGTGCACGTCTCTGAGATGGTAAAGAAAGCATCTAAACGCCTGGGTTTTCTTGGGGCAATTAAAGCGTGCTTATGTCGAGAAGGCCGATCTGCTTAGGTTTTTCACCAGCTGTATACATAGATAAGGTCTATTTGCAATTACGCGATTCCTGTGTCTCACTCCTAGTTACCTCAGTACCTAATCGACGATGGAGCGTGTTTAAAAGAGGGCTCTCTCCATCATATGCTCCACCTTATCCTACAACAGCGCTCTGGTTTCTCTAGACTTAGAATTATTACTAGTGGTTCACAATCAGCGCCTATGTTAGTCCCTTTTCGATAACATCTTAGAGGACAGGAATCATCGTCTCCATCACTTACTGCCTGACTCGCGTAGTTACACCCTCAGGCATGCCAGGACTTTGGTGTCAAGTTTCAAACTTGCAGGCCCAGGAATTGTCTTATTCATTCTCAATGCCTTCTGGTAAACTATTTAGAATAGCCATCAGCTTCTTTTATTAAAACTTTGTTCGTAGTTATTATATCAGTTTATGTATATGCTTAGAGTTATAACTTCTGTATAATCGATTGTAATTTATGCGTTTTCTATAATTTAGTAGTGTTTATCTTTTATATGTTTATACGTAACTCAACCTCTGGCTGCGATGACTGTGCCGATAAAGTGTCCATCTATCTAGTGGATAAATATTCAAGCTTTATTCTTTTTAACGAACTTTAATAGCACGAATTAAACCCGAGAGCCGTTCAGCCAACCCTCTTGTATAGTAGAAGGGGTTTGAATTTCCCTGTACGTCGAAGCACAGGAAAGCCAAACGTTATACATACTTTGTTTTGCTTTGAAGGGAAATTCACTACAAAATAGAAATAAACTTTGATCATTCCAAACGGCCAAGCAGTGGGTTTGCATGAGTATCCATTTCCTGTGTGGCTTGGGTTGGTTGTTGTGCGTACAGCTATTTCGAGAAAGGTTGTCGTGAAAAGTGCACGCGACAATCCTGAAAGGCATTGTGGGTTGTTTTGAGTTCGCTGTTTTTCAAAGAAATTTGAAAGAATTGTCACGAAAGGCCATGGACGTACGTTTGCGAGTGCTAAAGGAATGCAACAAAAGTAGGTTCGACAGCTACAGTCGTCAGGAACAGTGTATTGATCATATCCTATATTACCTTTCGGGATTGTTGCGTGCACATTTTTTCCGACAACCGTTCTCGAAATAGCCGTAGACGTGTATCTAGAATCTAGTTAGGAAACGACAGGCTCTTGAAATGCATCGCTTACTTTTCAGTTTCATGTGGATCAGTAATGAAAAATACCCTGAAAAGTCCTACATACTTAGACGCTTCTATACTGGCAACATGAACTGCGTTTATAATCTTTCGATTCCAGATGGTAAGGAGATGAGACTCAAGTTTCAAAGTTTTGACCTGGCGTCAGATTCAGAATACAAGTAGAAATAAATACGTTTAGCTTTTCGTATCTGAAGTTTAATTTTGAGTTTGCTGGTTAAAAACTTAAAAGCATAGAAAAACGTTTTCAAATAGGTTTTTGTACACTTTCATCTTTACGTTTAAGTCAGCTACTGACCCTTGAGCCCTGATTGGTGGATATTTTAACAATTACGAGAATCGGTCTGATAAACCGTTGTTTTGGCATCTAGCGAGGAGAATGTCTGGGGATATATTTGTTACTGTACAGCAACTTGTATCGAAAGAGATTTTCTCGTAGGATCGATTATTTGAAATAACGAATGGTATCAAAGAAGCTCGATACTGCCGTGACCAGCACAGTGTGAGAGACCTTGTATCAGAAAACTATGTTGTATTAACTTTCCACTCGGACTGGCTGCTCGAGAACAAGAAAGTATTTGAAATAGTCTTCGTTCAAGAAAAAGGTAACAACTTTACCTTTAGGGCCATTTATACGAGGAAAAATATGACGCGCCCAAAATAAGAGGCAAACTTTACCGTTTAAACGGCACATTTTGTCTGAAATAAGAGACGTGTCTTGTCTAAGGATAGCCGTGGACCTGTTCTTAGATAAGACGCTCTTGTCTAAGTCGCGTCTTATTTCAGACGAAATTAAATGTGCCGTTTATACGGTGAAGTTCGCGTCTTATTGAGGACGATGAGGACGCGTCTTATGTAAGGCGGACGCTTCTTATTTTCCCTCGTATAAAAGGCCCTAATTGTAAACCTCTAAGATTGAACGAATCCGCTTCATCCCGGCCGGGGAATGGATAACGAGACACAAGCGCCCCCAATTTTTTTATTCTTATACAAATTCCACCAGATCCGAGGATCTTTTTTTCTTTAAAGAATAATAGCACAGTGGAACAATCTCCCTTCATTAATTTTCTACTGAATACCTCTTTGCGGGCGACAAGAGGAGCCCGCGGACTATTCTTGGTTACCGGCCCTTTATAAACTGTATAGCAAGTGTTCTGAAATATTCAAGAAATGTAATATATTCAGTTTACATAACTTGTATAAGAACATAAGGTGCTAAGAACATTTAAATAAATCATTCAGTCCTCAACTGTGGAAGTACGAAGAAAAGAAGAAAAGAACATTGGTAAAGCGCAGAGGGTCTCAGACAATTAAGGAAATCGATGAAGCAATTCAGTGAAACAAGAGACAGTCGCTAGAACTCTGGGTGTCGAATTTACAAAGCCTTCATGAAGATCAGAGCTTAAGTCGTTACAAGACCATATAAAAGAGTACATAAGTGAAGAGGATTACGAAACTTTGATATATCGGCGGGGAATTAAACTAATGAATTTGGGTTTTCCCCAGGGTAAAACGAATTCAGGCGAAAAAGACAAGGTTTCGATGATAAAAAGCTAAACTGAAACGCACTTTGGCGCACTATCGCGCGACAAAACGGGACAGAAACAAACTCGTTTGCGAAGTGGGACGCAATTAAAGTTCTGAAAATTGCTCTTTTATCTGGATTTTCCCTTGTATTTTGAAGCTACTAGTCCAAATTGCTTTAATGTTTTCTGTAAAATACTTTTGCAGTCAACAAATTGTTATTGAAGAGGAAATAGAGGAAGTGGAACTGAGATTTCGTCGTGCGCAATTTACAGCCACGGTCATGGACCTGGCAGTCTGTTACACAATAGGAAAAAAGTAAACGTATTTTTATGGAAGGGCATCCGGAAAACATCATTTTTTACCATTCCTCCGCATTCTCAACTAATCCACAACCACGACGCCGAAGTGTACTCTCCCATAAAAGCTCCATGTTTCATCACTGCATGTTATATTAATCCATGTTTTATCCCTCCATTTTTTATTAATCCATGTTTTATCAATCCAGTCCATGTTTAACCAATCCAGTCCAGTCCATATTTTATCACATGCCACATAATCGACGCCCAAGGCAGATGTAGGGCGTTTTGTCAACAACAAGAGACCACCGATTGTAAACAATCTCTTCTTGACGGCGCTTCAGGACTCGAAACAAATTCTGCAAATATAAAGTTACCAAAAATTCCCCTACCAAAATTTACGTGTCAATCGCCGATTGAGTGGGTCAGGTTTTGGGACCAATTTACAGCAGCAGTAGATGAAAATCAATCGCTTCATGATGTGCAGAAGCTCGCGTTTTTAAAATCATTTCTTTTGGGTCCAGCTGCCGAATCAATACAAGGATATAAGTTAACTGAAGATTACTATTCGTTGGTTGTGTAATTTCTAAAGAAAAGATTCGGCAAGAAGCGTCTTATAATTCAAGCCCATGTGGACGCGATAATCGATCTGTCGAAATTTGACACTATGGAAAATAACGAAGTGCGGAGTTTCCTAGACACCTTGAAGTCCAATTTGCGATGAGTAGTCCCTCTCGGAGCTCAAACTGAACTTCTCGCATTTCTTCTAATTCCATTGCCTATGAGGAAAATGCCGAAAAAGTTATTTGAAAAATTCAAGTTCAAGATCAAAGACGTCGAGGAATTTTCTCTTAAAACGTATCTGGAGTTATAATAATGATAAAATTTTAATAGTAACATCCTCAACGGGCTTTTCAGACACTATTTACAAATGAATATGAATAAACTTAATAAAAGAGTAAAAGGGTAAAACATCCTCCAAGTGTTAAAGAAATAACCTATACTACTCAATATGTTATGATAAAATTTCACACATGTCCAATATACGCAAACAGATACGATTCGTCAAACCGATGGTCCATTTGTACAAATGCTAAGATTGGTACCAATAGAAAAGGATGTCATTCCGAATGGTTCTATTGGTGAACAAAAACAGGTCGAAATACAAACATGTCATGAGAATTCTTCGTCCTATCAGCCCTCTATACAAAACGAGTTCACTTTTACTCCAAGTAGAAAGGCGCTAATAGTTGTTATGAATATTCCTCGTTCTATAAGCTAACCACACAAAACAAATTTCGCTCGCAAACAAAGTAGAACCGCGCTAATAGCTATTACGAATATTCCTCGTTCTATAAGCCAACCACGCAAAACAATTTCACTCTCACACAAAGTAGAAACGCGATAATAGTTACAAAGCGAGGTCGAACTAGCGCTAATAGTAATTGCCAACAGTTATAATATAGCGAGGTCAAAATACAAGCATGCCATGTGTATTCTTCGTTCTATAAGCCATCTATGCAAAACAAGTTCGCTTTTACACCAAGTAAAAACGCGCTATACACGAACAGAAACGATTCGTCAAACCGATGGTCCATTGGTACCAATGGTAGGACTGGTACCAATAGAAAATAATTTTGCATAGATGGTTTATAGAACAAAGAAAACACATGGCATGTTTGTATTTCGACCTCGCTATATTAATAGTTATAGCTATCGCTAAGTGCCACCGAACAATGATTTTACCTATAAGCGCGCACTGTTGAATGTGTGTAGAAATGTCATGAAATACAGTAATTAGTGAAAAATAGATTGAACTTGTTTGATTGCATTGAAAATTGTGCCAACTTAAAGCAAGGGACACACATACACCAACCCACGGGATGCGCACAGCCATATCGCGCGGCCAGTGGCAGCGTGGCAAAGCCGTTGCCGCTGGAGCCTGAACGGGGAAAACTCGCGTCCCAAAAACCCCTTACTGCCTAGGTGAGTGCAACCCACGGCCTGGCCATTACATTACGCATGCGCACGGCCATATCACGCGTGCAGTGGAAGCCATGGACAGCTGTTTCGCCCTTACTTGGACGCATCAGCATAACGGAGCCGTCGGTCAGTGACCGGGGAAAACCCGTGTGTTTTTTTTTTTCGAATTTTGGCGGCCCAAGGGGGCCGGGGCGATACCCCAAGCCTATGAAAAGAAAGGAAAAAAAACGACCAAAAAAAAAAAAAAAAAAAAAAAACAAGGGAAAACAAAAAAAAAAAAAAACCACCAAAACGAAAAAGAAAAACAACAAACAAAACAAAACCCACAATAACAAAACGATCAGACAAAAAAAAGAAAAAAAAAAACTAGGGTAATCTACATTGTAAAAAGACCGCCAAAATGGAAGAGGGTACCTACATACGGAGCCAGCCCGCCAACTTCGCCAGGGAATCGAGCCCCGCCTCCCGACTAGTCAAAATACTACTTAAAGACTATATACAGTATAAAAGGGCTATATACAAAAGACAAAAAGGAAAGAACACACTCACTCAAACCTATCTGAAGAAACGAAACCATAGTGAAACTAACAGAGGCGACCGAGGGGAGAAGCGAGAAGGGAGACACGCTCACTCAAGCAAAGCCAACTCAGAGCCCAAGAAAACCGTAGTACAACCAACGAAGGCGACCGAGGGGGAGCAAAGAGAGGGAAGACACACACTCAAGCAAAAAAAAAGAGAGCCAAGAAGACCACAGTACAGCCAACAAAGGCGACCGAGGGAGACACACTCGAACCACATTAAGAAGGACAGAAATGAAAAGAGTCACCAACGACCTTACCAATAAGGCCATTGGTTCCCCCTGGTCGTTGGAAAAAATGGCGCCTGCGCCGAGGGAAATAGAAGGACAGGCGACCCTTTATACTAGCGATAAGACCCTGTACGGCACTTGGAGGTTTGGACCGAAAAGAATAGTCATTCCTTTGATCATGACACCAGACAAAAACTTAAGTAAGGACAGAAGACACGAGGAACACACAACAGCTCATCACTAATGAAACCGAAAAGAGCATGACGCACGGTAATAGCTGGTGCCAGAGGAGAGGACAGAAAGAATAGTGACTGAATCCAATACAGACCACTTTGGGCCAGGGCACAGTGGAAGAACAAATTCCCTAGAGTCTCATCACATTGACCACAGAGACAATCCGGAGGGACATTCAGTCCGAAAGAAACAAGACGGTGGGCAGTGTACAAAACACCGTGGGCAACGTTCCAACAGAGATCAATGGGTTTCCTGTCGAGAGGCATGAAAAACAAGGTCTTCTAGGTAGAATCCTAGCCTAAGTCACCAACATTTGAGCGAAACTTTACCACACAATGGGGTTGCGCAGGATTCAAAGACAAGAGAAGCTGATAGCAGGACTTGCGGGTCAAAGAGTCGGCCCTGAGTAACCTGGTGTCAGCAGAACTAACAATCAAGCCAGCCTGAGACAAGGAGCCGTGAAGGGCAGTCCAAGCACGCAAGAACGCGCGATAAAAAACTGAAGGCCCGAAGCTACCAAGAGGAAAAGAGATGGGGTAGCAAGCACAGTTTGGGGGTCAACCCCAAAACGGTCAAAAAGCCAAAAGGTCATCATGTGGGCCCACGCATTCGGGGCAGTAGCATACCGACGGACCCACTGAGCCAAAAGTGCATGAACCTTGTCACGAACGGACACAACGCCAAAACCTCCTTCACGAGTAGAATGGTGAACTACATCTCTCGAAACGAAGTCACGTTTGCCGCTCCAAAAGAAAGAAACGACAAGAGTATTGAGCTCGGATGCAACCAAATCAGGCATAGGAATAAGAGACACTATGTACCACACTCTAGAGAGAGCCAGAGCATTGACAATTAGCGCTTTTCAGACTACACAAGAGATCGGCTATGCCAAGAATTTAGACATTTCTCGACGGCTTTAATTCGAGGCCGCCAGTTTTTTCCTCCTCCAGGTTACCACTACCAAGATAAACACCCAAAAGCTTTATAAAGGCAGTGTTCCATTTGATGGGAACGGTTGCATATAAACGGCCACACCAGGAACCCAACCAAACACCCTCACATTTGCCAAGATTAAGCTTGGCACCAGTGCCTTGTTCGAAACGGCCATAAACCGAGATCGCTCTAGTGGCGCGATCAGAGCGCGAAACGGTGGACGTGTCATCAGCATACAAGGACGGTACAGGAAGGGGAGAAGAAAGACCAGGGAGGCGCAGACCAGTAATATCAGGATGACAGCGGACGTTAGCAGCCAGCACTTCCATAGAAAGAACATACAGAAGGGGGGGAACGAGGGACAGCCTTGACACACCCCACGGGAAGGCTTGCAAAGGCAAGAGGTGTAACCATTGACAAGGACGGAGCTGCGAACGTCAGTGTAAAGAAGCCTGACCCACCGGATAAAGCTGTCACTAAAGCCCATGTTAGCTAGGGTGGCGAAAAGGAAAGGCCAGGCATCATCAACAGAAAGAGAGAAACTGAGACAGTCGAGAAGATCTGACTGGACCCCAAGATCGACAGGGCAAGCCGTGAAAAGGTCTTGATAAAAAGAAGCTCAGCACTCGCAAATACCCTCAACATCCGTTACACGCATTGCCGAAACCCAACTTTCAGTTACGCTCTTCTTTTCTAGCCTTAAGAAGAAACGAGAGAGGTTTCACACTCCTCAACCCACTTGACACGGGAGCGAACCCGCCCTCCCTCAGATACAACCCCATCATCAATTTTGCCCTTCAGATGTCAAGCAAGGGCAGAAAGGACAGAGCGCGACGGAGAACGTTCATTATGAGCACCACTACAATGGCGGGCCGCAAGACCTTTGAGATGTTCCTTGCCTCGGTCCCACCAATCCTGAAGAGATGAAAAAGACGGCTTACGCGACCTCCATCTAGGCCAGAAGATTTTTGTAGAAAGACAGGTTCCCTGAGGACGGAAACATTCAGTTTCCATCTGCCAGGGCCATGAGGAAAAGATTCAGCGATAGAGTAGCCGATAAAAACGGCATCGTGATCAGAGAAAGGACATGGAACAATAGGACGGGAAGACACAAGATGAAGCCAGGTAGACGGGAAGCCAATAAGGTCGATGCGGGAGGACAAGGAACCATCGGGTTTCTGCCAGGTGTAAGCGCGAAGATCGGGATGGAGATGGCGCCAAACATCCAAAACACAGAACTCCCGGAAAATTAGCTCCAGTGAGACAAAGCTATCACGGACGGTGACAGCAGCGTCAGAGCCCCGACGATCTCTGGTTCTGTCAAAAACAGCATTAAAGTCACCACCTAGTATCGAGGGAACAGATGGATCAGTAAATTCCAGATATGAGGTAAAGAATTCGTAGCGCTCAAAGTTCCGGTTAGGTGCATAGACAAATGCAAGCCTGAAGACATAATACTTCCTGCTGAATTGGGCCATCAGAAAACGTCCGTCAAGTTCAACCCAGGAGTTGACAAAAGAAACGCTGGGGCGGTACAGAAGTACCTGGCCACGAGAGTGAGCAGTACCAGAGACCGTTACAGTGAGAAAACCAGAAGAGGAGAACCATGAAGCGGCCTCAGCAGTATCAGTAACATGAGTCTGTTGGACACACACGAAATCACATGGCAGCTGGCTCAGCCACTGCAACAAACCAGTACGCTTAATGGGATCACGGATCCCATTATCATCCATTGTCACCCATTGTCATTGAGTGGGAGGGGGGGGGGGGGGGGGAATAAGCTCTACTGAGCCCTGGACGGGCTCGGTGGGGGGGGGGGGGGGGGGGGGGGGGGGGGGGTGGAAGAGAGCTACAGATCAAGCTCCGCAAGGGAAGCACTACGACGAAGACCAGACCCTTTTGGTTTGCTAGCAACAACTTGAGGCAAAACGTGTTTGCCAGACAGAGGCTTGAGAAGCTGGAACAGACGAACACTAGCAGTCCCACGCAAACCTTCGGCTTTAGCGCAAAGGCTACGCCCCTCATAGCGAGACCCAACTTGACCAGAAGGAAGGGGAAGAGAAGGAGGAGAGGACGTATCCTGAAGGGGGTGGGGACTGTCGCTCTCATCCATAGCATCAGCAAAGTCGGGGGGAGGATCGGAGAATATAGGGGTGAGTGACGAAGAGGAAGAAGAGTCCTCAAAAGACTCTATTCCATCAGAACTGAGGTCAAACTGACTCTCATCGATGACCTCAATTAAAGCACGTCCACTAGTGGCCGCACCTGCGCCAGCCATTATTACATCAACATACTCCATCTCAGCAACATTTTCAACAACCACAATATTAGGGCTGATAGTATTAACCTCATTCAAGCCTCCACTACTTTCATTACTTTCATTAACAGTAATATCATTGACTTCATTTGATCTTTCAGTACTACTATTATTTATTACTTCATTTACTCTTTCAGTACTCTTTGCACTACTGTTATTAATAACTTCATTTGATCTTTCAGTACTATTTGCACTAGTATTATCATAAATAACGTTTAATTGCTCATTACTAATATTACCTACTGCAGTACTCTCATTATTTCCCTTACTAGTAATTCCATCTAATTCAGCAGAATTGGCAACAAGAGAGTTAAACCTTTGGCTATTGTTAAAAAAAATATTGAAAGTGGGCTTGGAGCAGAATTACTCCTTTTGGCAGATGAGCCCTTGTCTTCTCCGACTCTTTTAGAGGCCTTTTGGTTGGACTCTGCCTCAGAAGAATCGCCGCTGACAGGGACTAAGCCCTGCAGAATCGACTGACTCTGCAGTAGATCGACCTCGTTATCCTTAAGAAACTGAGAGTCAGAAGAATCACGAGAGACACTGGCCTCCGCAGACTGCGAAGATGAGGCCAGGGGCGGAAAATCCGCAGAGTCTCCCGCTGGCCCGTGAAAGGTACTATTCCGAGCAAAGTGTCCGGTTTTCCCACACTTTCTTCGCTTGTCCTTGTTAGGGTAGTTTGCCGACCTGTGGCCCTGTACCCCAGATAAGGCAACATCGACAAGCCTGGTACCATCAAAGAGGATTTGATTGGAAAGAAAAGTCTGCTTTTTGATAGAATTGACTGCACCATAGGCCTCGAAAGCAACCTCCAAGATCTGTCATCCTCCTCGAAAGGAAAATCGAAAACGTGCACGCGCGTAATAGGGGGGCCGCCCCCCAAGATAGAGCACCATAAAACGAAAAGATGCCGTTTCCCGAAAACGATTTGGCCGCCCGAAAGTGCTCCGGAGAGGCGAAGGTGACACGAACGACCTCGTACGCAACCTGGACAGCCTTGACGTCAAGGCCGGCGAAAACCCGAAGAACTTCGGTCATGATTTCGTCTTTGGTTTTGTCAGCCAGCTTGCAGCTGACCTGCCAACTAATAGTTCTTGGTAGGCCCATAATAACAAAAGCGAAGAAGCAAAAAGGCAAAAAGCAAAAAGCGAAAAAGCGAAAAGGTAAAAAAACAGCAAAGCGCAAAAAGCAGATTGGAGTCGAAAGACGCTAATCGACACAACAAAAGGAAAATATAACAATTGGTGACGAAGAGACACCAGTTGTAAGAAGGAGGACAAATAGTGTCGGAAACACTAATTGAAAAAGAAAAGGAACAATTAGTGGTAGTAAGACCCTAATTATAAGAAAAAGAGGCAATTAGCGTAAAAACGCTAATTGCAGGAAAACCAAGTAATTGGTATCCAGAAGACGCCAAATACTTACAAAACAAAGCAAAAACTATTACAATAAACTAGAAAAGGTGAGTAAAAGAGACAAGAAAAAGGAAAAAAAAGCTAACCAAAAAGTTAAGCCCCGATGAAGGCGTAACAAAACGGATAAGAGGTGAAGACCACTTACCAAGCGTGTCCAAGTTGATTAGACTACCAAGCAAGAGAAGTACTCCAAAACCACGAATTAACAGAAGCCGGTGTCCACAAGGAAACGCACACGCCTCGAAAGTCGCAGCAATACACAAGGACGGGAATCTGAGGAAAACCCGTGTGTAAAAGACCCATTCCTGCCGAGGCGAGTCCTTTGAGTGCCAGCTCCACACAACACATGCAGGAAGGCGGATCATGGGGATCATGGGTTTGGTGTATGTGTGTTGCTTGCTTTAAGGGCGACGGTCAGGAAAAATCGACCTAAATGTTGATTTCGTGGGTTAGAGTTGAAAAATAAATTTCTTTCATTTTTTGTTCATAGACAGCTTTTAGGTAGATAAGAAACCTAATGTAGATTGTGCCCGCCAGAAAACTATTATTTGTGAGAAAAAATAGAAAATCGGTTTTCGATGTCGGAGTCTCAGACGGCCCTAATTTTTAATCTGACATTCGCTAACATCAACTTTCCTCGCGTTCGCAAACGAATCCGCATGGAGAAATTTGGACACTTTCCATGATCAGAAAAATTCTTTTCCTTCCACTAGAAGATACTTTCAGGTCTTTCAGAGCAATAGCGAAGCTCGTCGTACTGAAATAATTCAAAAACGAGAGATAGGTTTTCATGATAACAAAAAATTAAGTTCGTTACCCATTTTCGACGGCAATATTTAACATGTGGTATAACTCCAATTTCTCTCAATGCCATTTAAATCACACAATTAGACATTCATTTAAAACATAGCTGGAAATTGGCTTGGGTTATTGAAGGAAATCTCTGTAAGACACCATCGAAGTTCAGGAATTTTCATGGTAGGCCGGCGGTAATTGTGTAAACACTTCCAATTTCGAAGCGCACAAAAGTAGATATTTACAGCCTAAAGGCTCGTTTTTCGTACTTTTTGTAGGTTTTCCCATTGCAAAGTTGCTTTTTTCAATCAAAGCGTGGAGTAAAAAGGTAAAAAGGTGTCAATTTTAGCCATTTTCAAACAGTGAACTCTACCAGCCGGCAACTCTGCGTGATAATCTGTTCCGTGACTGCACGTGTCATAACTTACGTTTGAAGACACGAAGCCGTCAAAATGACAGTCACGGAATCACGGTAGTAACGCAACGCTTGAAAGACGAACATTTTCAATAACGATTGTATTTTGAAGAAGAAAGAAATCAAACGCGCTAGTATTCTGGTACTCACTTTTTATCGAGAAATAAGGACTAAACAAAGGTAATTCGCTAAAGATGACGGCACAGGAAGATATTTCGTCTTGTTACTTTACGATCGAGGAAACTTGGAGCCGTTACATAAGTTCCTTTGCTCACGCTTCGCTATATTTATTGGACTTCGATACTTTAGTTTGGAGGCTGCCTTCGGGAACCCAAGCCAATTCTCAGGTATGTTTTAGATAAATGTCTAAATGTGTGAATAAACGAGGACTGGGAAAATTTGGAGCTATACCACATGAAGAATAATGCCGCAAAAAACAATTACTAAATTAAAGTTTTTGTCACCATAAATACCTGTTCTTCGTTTTTGAAGTATGTCAGTTCAACGATTCTCGATATTGCTTTGGAAGTATCTTCTAGTGAAAGAAGAAGAGTTGTTCTATTGATGGAAAGTGTCCAAATTTCTCCTTGCGGCTTTATTTGCGAACGCAAGGAGAGTTGATCTTAGCAAATGTCGGGTTGAAAATACGATCATTTTGAGATTCGGACCACGAAAACTGATATTCTTTCTTTTCTCGAAAATAAAAGCGTTTTGGGGAGAACAGCTTACATCAGATTACTTATCTACCCAAAAGCTGCTTATGGACAAAAAATGAACGAAATCGATTTCTTAACTCTTGCCACTCAATGGTCGATATTTCCTGACCGTTGCTCTTAATTTGTCTTTTGAAAATGGTGAACTAAACTGATCTATTGCATAAAGAATTTGAAATCCCGAATTTACGCAGCAAATTTTTCGAGATATTGAAGTTCGTGTTTTTGTTGGAGTTGCACACAAGTCGTTTTGCGTAAAATTAAGTGGTGTTATAAGCAAACTTCTTAAAATCCTCGAAAAATCATGTTAAAGTCCGCGAATATTCAACGTAAAGACTTATATTTGGTCTCTTTTTTAACACTGAAAAAATTTATGGTGCGCCAATGAAGCCTTCCGAATAGGCCATTTCCGAGTTCCCCGGGCCTCTCTAAGTTTCAAAACGAAGGTAGGGGCTCAACATTTGATATGGAAATCATTTTTCATTCTCATGAAAATAAAATTCATTTCAACAAGAATGGTTGTGCACCTAGCCTCATTTTGAAAGTGAGCGTTTTCGGAACTCGGAAGTGGCCTATTATTTTGTTTCAAAGATACAAAAAATTTCACTACGTTACTATTTTTCTTAGCGGCATGCAATAAAAAATTCCAGCAGGCAAATGCGACAGATATCGCGTAGGATGGAAATGATCCACCCGACCATTGGTTGAAAACGGGATGAGCACGGGATTCACAAACACGCACTTGTACACGGCTCGTGGATTCTCTGATCTGTATTACGTGTTCGCTCGAAAACAATGCATTCTCTGTTCTGCATTACGTCGTGCTTGCCTTACATTACTCTATGTTACATTGATTCGAGATTTTTTTCTGTCCCTGGAAGAATCGCGCACGGCTCTATTAGGCTGCCGCCTCGCAGCCTCGCGTCTTCGCGAGGCTGCTTGTTGGCAATAACTGTTAACAATTACTATTAGCGCCAGTTCGACCTCGCTTTGTAACTATTAGCGTGTTTCTACTTTGAGTGAGAGCGAAATTGTTTTGCGTGGTTGGCTTATAGAACGAGAAATATTCGTAATAACTATTAGCGCGTTTCTACTTAAAGTAAAAGCAAACTTGTTTTGACGGAGATTGCTGATAGAACGAACAATTCTCAACACATGTTTGTACTTCAACCTGTTTTTATTCACCAATAGACAAACATTTCCAATAGACACAAACAGATACGATTCGTCAAACCAATGGTAGGATTGGTACCAACAGAAAAGGATGTCATCTATTGTTGAAGATGCATCTGATTAAGGGGACTTAGATTATTTTCCCATGTGACCTGGCTGGGTACAGGGCAATTCCGATNTTTTGCGTGGTTGGCTTATAGAACGAGAAATATTCGTAATAACTATTAGCGCGTTTCTACTTAAAGTAAAAGCAAACTTGTTTTGACGGAGATTGCTGATAGAACGAACAATTCTCAACACATGTTTGTACTTCAACCTGTTTTTATTCACCAATAGACAAACATTTCCAATAGACACAAACAGATACGATTCGTCAAACCAATGGTAGGATTGGTACCAACAGAAAAGGATGTCATCTATTGTTGAAGATGCATCTGATTAAGGGGACTTAGATTATTTTCCCATGTGACCTGGCTGGGTACAGGGCAATTCCGATGGTCTATTGGTACTAATGGTACGATTGGTACCAATAGAAAATGATATCATTCCAATGGTTCTATTGGTGTCCTTGCGACTTTGTGGGATTGGAACACGATATTGTGCACTAATTCCCAGACGCTCTATACAGAAGGTTTAGTGCGTCTGCGACGCAGGCAAATAATCAGTGGTCTCTCTGAAATCATCTTTCGAATTGCTGCGCTTTCGGGAAAATATACAGAGCTTGTAATTAATTAACAGAGTTCTGACGAAGCTCCGTTAAGTTCTAAAATTGTATTTTATATGGAATTGTTAGCACTTTTTTTAGCATTGAGCAGAAGGGTAGCAAAAACGTGTCGAGAAATCTCATCTATAATTATTCAGTTTCTTTTGGCAATTTTCTGCACGTGTGCATATCACCTAAAGTCAGTTCTGATTATAGTTAAAAACTTGTACGATGCACAGTTAAATTCTGCAAAACTGTGAGGTATTTGCGGTGATTTAGATTCCTCTTATACAGTGAACTTACAGAGCCTTTTTGGAATTTTCATGTAAATATTTGTGACGTCATTTCACCGCTAAAATGACTTTTTTTTCTTTGGGAACAGGTTTGTTCATAACAAGCGTGAAACGTGATGAAGATAAAAGCAATTACCACCTTTTACCAAAAAATGCGTCTGGATATGTTTTTGACCTGTGTTTTTCAGATTCTCGCCCTGTCTACATGGCATCATTTAGTTTAGGAACTGTTCAGGAGTTCACTTCAAAGGAACAGCCTGTGAAGTCATTTTAAATCTCCGGTTTTTTGTCATAAAGATCTGAATAAAAAATATAGATTTCGTTTTATATGACATTAGCATCTGTTGTCTCTTCTCCATCTGATTTAGGTAATTTCCTTACGCAACTTTTCTTTTTATTGCTATTTTCCAAGTTGAAAAAAATATTTTTTATTCCTTTCACCTTGTTCATACCATGTAGCAAGGAACGGGATTATTGAACCTCTCACAAAATAATTATATTTCTTTTCGTACTCCATTCTACAAGTTTCTAAATTTTCTAGGTTCTCAGCAGTTAGTGTTTCTGGGACTTTTTTCTCCGCATTTCCTTGTGTAGGCACTCATATAATGGTCCAGTTGGTTATAAAAAAAGAGCTATGGAAGGGTTATCAGAATTTTGATATCTTCTTTCAACATTAAGAGCTGTATTCCGACTTCCCTAGTTTAATTGTTCTTCAACATTTTCCCCATAGTTTACGGTTTCTTCGTTATCCTTGTGAAATCCAATAGACGCGTTTTAATTTTAGTGCAGCCGGGTATTTTTAAGAAGGAGAATTGGTCATAGAATCGAACCGCAGCGAATGCCCGAAAGTAAATGTAGCGGCGAAAAAAGAACATGACTGCGACTAAATGCCAATAGCTGCCTTGTTATCCTGCAAAAGTGCATTATTAGAATTATTATTAAATCTCATTTCAATGCTCATACAGACCCATCTTTAAGGACCTCGGTATACTAAAAATTAATGATATCCATTTGCTTTAACTGGGCCAATTTATGTATTCTTGCAAAAATTCATTCTTACCTCCAGGGTTTAATAACAATTTCTCCCAAAGCAATCAATTCCACTCTTACAACACAAGAAATTACCAGGCCTACCGTCTACCGTATTGTCGTACAAACACTAAGAAGTTCTCGCCCTTTTTTCAAGGGCCTAAGTTTTTTAATTCACTTGACAACGAGGTCATCAACTCTCAATCCCTTTCCTCTTTTACGAAAAAAAACTGAAGATTAAATTATTGAGTAAATATGAAAACAGTTCAGAAATCTCTCCATCTCCGACTTCTCGCCATCTTTTCTTTAATTGATGTTAAACAGCTCTAACCCGTAGTTCGATAAATCTGATGAAGCTTAATGCTAACAAGTGTAGAGAGCTACGTGTGTGTTCTTTAAAGCGACCCCTCAACTACCCCCCTTACGAATCGATGGACAAGTACTCGAAACAGTTCATTCGCACATGGGTCTAGGTTTGGTTATCCAGGACAATCTGAAATGGAATGAGAACGCCTGTATGATTGTATCCAAGGCATCCAAGCGTCTGCACATTATCCGTGTTCTACGAAGAAGTGGCGGCAGTGCGGCTGATCTTCATGTTATCTACGTCGCTCTCGTGCGTTCCTTCCTAGAGTACTTATACTGTGGCGTGATTTGGCATAACGCTTTTTCCGGCTACCTGTCTAGTGAAATAGAGCGGGTCCAAATGCGAGCTTTAAGGATAATATACCCTCGAGCCTCATACCAGGAAGCCTTACAACGTGCTAAAATCGCTAGCCTTGAAGACAGGCACAATGAACTCTGTATGAGGGCTTTTGATAAAATTACCAAAGGCGGATCCTTGTCAAAACATCTAACCCCGATAAGGCCTATTGCCCATGACTACTCCCTTAGAAACTCTAACTCTTGGACGTCTTGTAAATGTAAAACCGAGCGTTTTAGGCGAAGCTTTTTTACTACTGTCCTAACGGCAAACGCAACATCCTTCAAAAATTAACTGTTAAATGTTTAAATTTTAAAAATTGAATTCTTAGTATAACTTTTTTTTAGTAGCTATGATTGAAATTTATGTAACTCTTGTAGATTTTACTATTTTTAATTATTTTGTAAACCCCGTCTCAATTAGGTTTTTGTAATTTTCCGAACCTTGTAAACACATTGTAATTCATTTTTAATGCGAGAATGTGTCGATTAAACATCTTAATTATTATTATTATTATTATTAACCTCTCATAAGCTCCTATAGTTTCTGTTAGTTCTTCTCGCCCCCCTTTTTTTCTCTCCTTCCTTTATTGTTTGTAATTATTGTGTGGCAAATAAAATAAAATAAAACAAAAAATAGGACAAGGAATAAATCTTTGATAGAAATGTCGACACATCTTTAGCAATTGTTGGATGAGGCTGAGTTTTATCTAAAGAATTATGCAGATCGAGGAGGGTGTGGCCGAGGAGGGGAACACTCTATTAGCTTATCTATTATTCATTGAAAATAACTCTTGTTAGTAAATACACACTCAGTGATCTTGGGGATTTAAGCAATCTGATTGGTTCGCTATCTCGGCTATTCAACAATATTCACCTTCTAGGGAGTGGATAATGTGTGAGCTCGGTGTTTTTCCCATTTTTTCAGAGAACGACTTTTCAAAGTCGACAAAATCCTAGGGCTGACTTTTTTTAAGGCAAGAAAAGACTTGGAAAGATTCAATACGGCGTTTTTCAGTTTACTATAGCTGAGTTTTGTGCTTGCTGGATTGTTTACAACTCCCGTGTATTCGCGTAGAAGAAGCCGTTTCGTGAACTCAGCTTTTTCTAACAAGAAAATTTTGGCTGAAAAATCGAAGTTTATTTATGACGAACAAATTTAAAAGGAAGTGTTTGCAGAAATTCTACGTTTCAAGTAAACAGGAAAAAGAGTTATATAGGAAGACGACGTCTTACCTCGAGCAACCGAGCCGCCATTTTTGTTAGCACTTCATGCGAAGAACAACACAACAAACCCTTTTGGCTATAAACTTGGCGAGTCAACAGAAAACAACCAAGGTCTACTTTTCTTCTCAGGTAAGGAAACAGTTCAAGCTTTTAGCGGTTCCATTTAAGCCATTACGCTGTTGTTGCGAAATGATAAACCTGTGAATTTCCATGTTTGAAAATTCTGCAAAGATCTATTTTTAAACTTACGCGTGATTTGATCTGTAAATCAAATCGTGCTTTTTAATAGTTTCCTCTCTGATTTTGTTGAGATCACTTCGTGTGTATATACTAAAACAATTATTCTTTTCAATCTCGGTGAATAGTGGCTTTGGGAATATTTACCTCGCAGCTTTCGCGGCTCGGTAAATATTTTGCCACTATTCACCTCGATTTCAAAGAATAATTGTTAAGTGTAAAACATGCTTTGAATGATGTCTTCATCTTTCTGTTCTTTTTGATTCCGGGGTACAAAGGATGTTAAGTCTAACAGATATTCTTTAAAAAGGACTGTTGTCATTGCCAGCTCGACGCAAATAACTTAGCAAACGCAGCCTCGTCCTCAGGGCTTCTCGATTTCCGTCCCTTTTCTAGCGACTACCTGAATTATTAATTTCATATTAATGAATATTCGCAAACGCCTTCCAAATTTGGTTAACGCTAGATGGTTATGGAAATTGAGGCAATCAGTAACGGGCTCCAACATGAAAATACTTAGTTACTTGGAGTCACTATTACCAGCAACCCTCTTGCAATATGGAAGTGTCTGAGATGGTAAAGAAAGCATCTAAACGCCTGTAGTTTCTTAGGCAATTAAAGCGCGCTTATGTCGAGAAGGCCGAACTGCTTAGGTTTTACACAAGCTGTATAAGGTCTGTTTACAATTACGCGAATTCTGTGTTTCACGCTTCGTTACTTCAGTATTTAATCGACGATTTGGAGTGATTACGAAAGAGGGCTTTCTCCATCATACGACCCACCTTGTCCTACGACAACGCTCTAGCTTCGTTACAGCTGGACCTAGAAGTATTTCTAGTGGTCCATCATCAGCGCCTATGTCAGTCCCTTTTCGATAATATCTTACAGGACAGCAATCACTGTCTCCATCACTTACTGGCTGACTCGCATAATTCACAATACACCCTCAGGCATGCCAAGACTTTTGATGTCAAGTTTAAAACTTGCAAGCCCAGGAATTGTTTTATTAATTCCCAATGCCTCCGGGTAATCTCATTAGAATAGCCATAAATTTATAATAAAATAAAACTGTGTTCGTATTTTATACATTTTTATGTATATGTAGATATTCTTTAGAATTATAACTTTTCTTAAATCGATTGTAATTTATGTATTTTCTTACTACAATTTAGTAGTTGTTATGTATATACTTAATTTAGCTTCTGGCTGCGATGTCTATACCAATAAAGTGTCCATCTATCTAGTTCTACATTTTTATTGGAGAAATCTGAAAGTTTGAAAAAATCCAAGACAGCGAACATTGTGGTAACAGCCGGATCATATCCCAAACAAACTTAACAAACTCTTTTTTCATTGCTTAACACACAGGATAAATATCCAAGCTTTATTCTTCTTAACGAATTTTAATAGCACAGTTTAAGAGCGACGGTCAGGAAAAATTTCGACCATCGAGTGGCAAGAGTTGAAAAATCGATTTCCTTCACTTTTTGTCCATAAATAGCTTTTGGGTAGATAAGTAATCTGATGTAAGTTGTTCTCGCAAAAAGCCTTTTATTTTCGAGAAAAGTAAGAATATTAGGTTTCGTGGTCGGAGTCTCAAAATGGCCGTATTTTCAACCCGAAATTTGCTAACATCAACTCTCCTCGCGTTCGCAAACAAAGGCGCAAGGAGAAATTTGGACACTTTCCATCAATAGAACAACCCTTCTTCTTTCACTAAAAGATACTTTCAAAGCAATATCAAGACTCGATGAGCTGACATAATTCAAAAACGAAGAACAGCTTTTTACGGTGACAAAAACTTTAATTTAGTAGTTGTTTTCTGCGGCATTATTTTTGCTGTGGTATAGCTCCAAATTTTCCCAGTCCTCGTTTATTCACACATTTAGAGATTCATGTAAAACATACCAGAGAATTGGCTTGGGTTCCTGAAGGCAGCCTCCAAGCGAAAGCATCGAAGTCCGGTAGATATAGTGAAGCGTGACCAAAATAACTTATTTAACGGCACCAAGTTTCCTCGACCGTAAAGTAACAAGAAGAAATATATTCCTGTTCCCCCACCCTTAGCGAATTACCAGTAATACTAATACTAATATGAGTACTAGTGGGTTCCTTTTTTTCTTGTTCAAAACTGACTGTCGGCATCGAAAATGTTACCCCTTCAAGAATTGCGTTGCGTTACTACCTTGATTCCGTGACTGTCATTTTGACGGCTCTGTCTCTTCAAATGTATGTTATGTCACGTGCAGTCACGGAACAGATTGTCACGCAGAGTCGCCGGCTGGTAGAGTTCAGTGTATCAAGGTGGCTAAAATTGACCCAGTTTCACCTTTTTACCCCACTCTTTGGTTGAAAATGCAACTTTGCAATGGGAAAACCCACAAGAAGTACGAAAAACGAGCCTTTAGGCTGTAAATATCTACTTTTGTGCGTTTCGAAATTAGAAGTGTTTACACAATTACCGCCGGCCTACAATGAAAATTCCTGAACTTCGATGGTGTCTTACAGAGATTTCCTTTAATAACCCAAGCCAATTCCCAGGTATGTTCTAAATGAATGTCTAAATGAGTGATTTAAATAGCATAAAGAGAATTTGAAGTTATACTACATGTTAAATATTGCTGTCGAAAATGAGTAACGAACTTAAGTTTTTGTCCTCCTCAAAACCTATCCCTCATTTTTTAATTATTTCAGTACGACTAGTTTCGCTATTGCCCTGAAAGTATCTTTTAGTGGAAGAAGAAGAATTTTTCTGTTCATTGAAAGTGTCCAAATTTCTCCATGTGGCTTCGTTTGCGAACGCGAGGAAAGTTGACGTATAGCGAATTTCAGGTTAAAAATTAGGGCAGTCTGAGACTCCGACATCGAAAAGCGATCTTCTAATTTTTCTCACAAATAAAAGGCTTTTGGCAGGAACATTCTACATTAGCTTTCTTATCTACCTAGCAGCTATCTATGAACAAAAAATGAAAGGAATTGATTTTTCAACTCTTGCCACGAAATTAAGATTTTGGTCGATTTTTCCTGACCGTCGCTCTTAAGCCCTCTACAAATTTCCACGAGATCCGAGGCCCATTTCTTTTTTTAAAAAATAATAGCAGCGTGCAACATTGATGCTGTTGTGTTTCTGGACCTCAAAAAGGCTTTTGTTAGATAGATAGATAGATAGATAGAGAGAGAGAGAGAGAGAGAGAGAGAGAGAGAGAGAGAGAGAGAGAGAGAGAGAGAGAGAGAGAGAGAGATAGAAA
>CALNXI010002264.1:29208-40450 GCA_942486025.1 Porites evermanni | reverse complement strand
GAGAGAGAGAGAGAGAGAGAGAGAGAGAGAGAGAGAGAGAGAGAGAGAGAGAGAGAGATAGATAGATAGATAGATAGATAGATAGAAACCTTTATTTCAATAGGGTAACTCCTTCAGTTTTTGTACAAAATAAAAACTGCTATCCATAGAGGCCCTACATACATGATGACCTAAATTTAAAAGAAATAATAGCGACAATTAATTACAATTAAAAATAGCTGTAAAATCTTATATAAAGGACTTTTAAGTCCTTTATATAAGATTTTACACAATCATAAAAATCTTAAAAACTAAATCTGTTTAAGAATTAGGCAACCATGATAAACAAAGGCCTTTTTCGTACATTCTAACTTTATACACGGAAGTCTAAGTTTACCACTGCTCTTTATTGTTCTGGGCAACACATTCTTGTTATCAATAAATAGTTCATAAAAAACTGTGGATAACGGTTGCTTAAGCATTTCTTAATTAGATTGCTTACATGGCTCTCACGCCTTTTCTCCAGCGTTAAGTAACCTAAGAAATTTAGCTTTTTTTTTCTGCTCCCAGACGCATAACGATACGTGCTGCACGCCTCTTCAACTTCTCCCACTTATCAGCGTTAACACTCCCACAGCAGCTCCACACAGTATCGCAGTAATCAAGAATAGGGAGAACAAAAGACGTATAAACGGTACCTGCTGTGTACATGTTTATGTTTTTCTTAATTCGCCCTAACATTGCTAATCTCTTCCCAACCTTACCTATCAATTATTCAACGTGCACATTCTACATAAGCGACGCATCTAGAATAACCCCAAGATATTTATACAAAGAAGTGCGATTAAGTGCTTTTCCATCAATAGCTACAGAAAAAGAAGTAGAACTGAAGTGCTAGCCTGACGCCAGTGCCAAATAACAATAATAAAGCATGTTGATACGGCAAGAGATTTAGGCATTGTTCTAACGAAAGAGACTTCCTTCTCGTCCTGTAAACGCTAATACCGGTGTTCAACGAATGACTTCAACTCGGGTAAATGACAGGCGGTGATGATGGTGAGACGTTTACATGGCTTTTGTTCTTGTTGAGCAATAACACTAGCCTTCACAAGGGTAGCAGACCTAACTAAAGTTATGGAGAATGTTATTCTATGTTATGCAAGTTATGGAGTCATACCACCTTGTATCTTTTGTATCAGTTGGTTAAGGTGTTCAGCCCTGGCGGTGCCACACCTTCTATGAGGATTAATAGTCGAGGTACCCTGACAGGATGTAGATCACTACGTCTTTCCAACTGGTGGGCAGGACTTCCATCACTGACTGATATTCTCATTGAGAAAAATCTTAGATTGCTGGGTCACGTCCATAGAATGAATAATAACAGACTACCGAAGAAGCTGTTATACTTTCAACTATGTTTGGCAATGCGTAATCAATAGAGGCCTAGATTAAGGCTCAAATATTTTGTTAAGAGAAACATGAATTGGAGAGACATCGAGCTCAACCGATGACAGGAGAGGGCCAACGACAGACCTACCTGGAGGAGACTTATAAAACTGTGCTGAGCCCTAGAACAGTCTTAGTCCAAACGACTGACTGTGATGATGATGAATGGAATGTTCGTTTAAATAAAAACTGTTGTGTTTTAAGGAAATAGTTAATATTCATTAATGCTAAAGCATTTATTAGCAGTTCTCACAGGACAGCATGTGAGGTTGTCAAGGAGATACAAGGTATTAAGGCATGTAGCGCGCGAGTTTACTTTATGGGTGAGCGAAAACTGGTCAAAACATAGCTAATAAGTTTTGAGAGGGTTTTTGCTTTGAGAATTGAGGATTGGGAAAGGTTTACTTGAGTCATAATAGTAGTTTAGATTGCATTAGTAGACAAATAATGGAGCGGTAAAGGCTGTTGGGCGCTGATCAATCATTTTCCCATACCTTAATACAACTGAGCATGAATATGAATGTTGATATACACCTAATTAGCAGGTTTAAGGTGGATTGTCAATCGGTTTCACGTGCGTACGTTAACTTCTGGGCCTGGATGTTCGAAGCTGGGTTAAGGTAACCCAGGGTTAGTGAGAAATTTGAACAAGGATATGAGAGCTAAAAAGGAAAATTCGGTTTAATTCTCTTTGCCTACAATTTGATGATTGGATACTCTAAAAAGAATAGAGAAAATTATCCGAGAGAGTGCTTTTGATAAAAAGAAAAAGAAACCCGGGTTAAAATTTAACCCTGGGGTTGATTCTAGCTCGGTTTTTAGCAGAGCCACGCAGGGGTGAACAGCCCACCCTCCCACCCAGAAAATCGCGTGGGTCGTATTACTAACTACCCGTTAGCCAAGCTGGGACAGCTTGACTTAATCCGCTGATCAATCATTTTCCCATACCTTAATACAACTGAGCATGAATATGAATGTTGTTGAATGAATTACTTTAAAACGAATTTGACATAACATCTATAACGTCTACCTTCGAACAGTCTGGCTTGCAATGTGACTCGTCGGACGCCTGACACAAAATTCTGTCGGGGTAGAAGCTCCACAAGAGTTTCGAAACTGCTCTGTCTTAACGTTAAGAATACGTATTTCTCTGAGTCACTCATCTCTTTATTGTAAAACTACTGTTTGACTACTCCATATGAATTGACCAATTTCCATATTTTATAATTCAACCTCAAACAATTCGAAGCTTTTGGGAATGAGCATCTCTAGAGAATTAAATTAAAGATTTTTCAAAAGCATTAATTTTGCTTTTGGAAAGCTCACACGTGAAAAATAAGCATGTTATTTACTTATCCCTCTGGGGTATGTGACATGTTCACCTGGTGTCGTACGAGGTGAATATATCACATACCTCCTCATTACAGTTAAACAACCCTTACTTAATTGTTCTTCAACAGTTTTTTCATTGTTTTAGGTTTTATCCTCATTCTCGTGACACCCACTAGACGCGTTTTAATTTTAGTGCACCGAGGTGTTTTTAAGAAGGAAAATTGGTCATAGAATCGAACCCGCGGCAAACGAAAGTAGATGTAGCAGCAAAAAAGAACATTATTGCGAATAAATGCCAAGAGGATGAGGAATAAATCTTTGAAAGGAATATCAATGAAATATTTAGCAATTGTTGGATATGAGGCTTAGCACGATCTGTTGAATTATGCAGGTCGAGAAGGGTGTGGCTATCGTATTTATCACTTAAAGTAACTCTTACTTTAAAACGTGCTTACTTCCTCGGGTGTCTTGAGTTCATTACAATTTTTCTGTTCTTTTGTAAATTTGGCTTACAAAGGATGTTAAGTCTAGCAGATATTCTTTAAGAGCTGGACGCAAACGGCTCAGCTGACGCATCCTGACGTTCTCAAGGCTTCTTGGTTTCCGTTACTTTTTTAAGCGATTACCGGAATTATTGAGTTCATGTTACTGGATATTCGCCAATGCCTTCCAAATTTGGTCAACTCTAGATGGTCATGAAAAATTAGCCGAGGAATTTGAGGCAGTCAGTAACGGACTCAAACATGTACCAGCAACCTTTCTTGGAATATGCACGTGTCTGAGATGGTAAAGAAAGCATCTAAACGCCTGTATTTTCTTATAGGCAATAAAAGCGCCATTATGTCGAGAAGGCCGAACTCCTTAGGTTTTACACAAGCTGTATAAGGTCTGTTTGCAATCACGCGATTCCTGTGTTTCACGCTTCGTTACCTCAGTACCTAATCGACGATTTGGCTCTCTCCATCATAATTATGTCCCACCTAGCCTTATCCTGCGACAACGCTCTACGTTCGTTAGACCTAGAATTGTTACTAGTTGTTCATCATCACCGCCTGTGTCAGTCCCTTTTCGATGAATATCTTAGAGGACAGAGATCACCGTCTCCATCACTTACTGCCTGACTCGCATAGTTACACCCTAAGGAATACCAGGACTTTTGATGTCAAGTTTAAAACTTGCAGGCCCAGGAATTATCTTTTATTAATTCTCAATGCCTCTGGGTAAACTCATTAGAATGCTCATCAGCTTTTTTAAATAAAACTTTCTTCCTAAGTTTATACATTTTATGTTTATGTAGATATTCTTTAGAGTTGTAACTTCTCTAAAATCGATTGTAATTTTGGTGATTTAGTGGTTCTCATCTTTTATATGTCTATACGTAAATTTGCCTCTGGCTGCGATGACTATGCCGATGAAGTATCCATCTAATGTATCTCCATCTATCTAGTGGATAAACATTCAAGCTTTATTCTTTTTAACCAATTTTAATAGCACAGTTTAAGCCCAAGAGACCTTCAGCCAACCTTCTTGTATAGTAGCAGGGGTTTTGAATTTCCCTGTGACGTCGGAGCACAGACAAATCAAATTTTATACATACCTCTTTTGGCTTTGAAGGGAAATTTAATACAATATAGGAATAAACTTAGATTTCTTTTGTTTTAGTCCCCTAAGCCTTGGAGCTAAGTATGAAATCAAACTTTATACATAAATAAAATAAATAAATAATGATTTGGAGGTAACACATCCACGAAGCGGTTCTTCGTCTACCTGATTCCTGGTCGAATGGAAATTTGGAAATGTCATTTTTTGGGGAGCGGGGAAAACCGGAGTACGCGGAGAAAAACCTTTCGTAGCAAAGGAGAGAACCAACAACAAACTCAACCCACATATGGCGTCGACGCCGGAACTTGAACCCGGGCCACATTGGTGGAAGGCGGGCGCTCTCACCACTGCGCCATCCGTTGCTCCCCTACATACTTTTTTTGGCTTTGAAGGGAAATTCAGTACAATCTAGAAATAGACTTTGATCATTCCAAGCAGTGGGTTTGCATGATTGCCCATTTCCTGTGTGAGGTGGGTTGCTTGTGTAAATATGTGTACCTAGAATTTAGTTACAAGAACAAAAGGTCTTGAAATCCATCGCTTACATTTCAGTTTCATGTGGGTCAGTAGTGAACAATACATTGAAAAGTCCTGCATACTCAAATGGCTTCTATGCAGCCAGCATGAGTTGCGTCTACAATGCTTCGATTCCGTATGGTAAGGCGATGAGACTCAAGTTTTACAATTTTGACATGGCGTCAGATTCAGAATGCAGGTAAGAATAAATACTTTTTGTATAAATAACGACAGCCAAATCCTGCTGTTTTATCCAAGACAAAATATAGACATAAATAACAAGACAGCAAAGAGAAAAGCGACTTGAGTTTTCCCGATATTTTGGACGGACAAGCCGTCCTTCTTCAGGGGATTTAATGAAGAATCGGAAAATCGACTTCCCGATTCTTCATTAAATCCCCTGAAGAAGGACTGCTTGTCCGTCCAAAATATCTTCTCTTTGCTGTTTTGTTATTTAGGAATATACACGTTTAGCTTGTCTTTTCTGTACTTTAATTTTGAGATTGCGGGTCAAAAACTTGAAGGCGTACAAAAACATTCTCAAATAGCTTCTTGTAAGTTTAGTCCAATGGAATCTCACTTTCATCAAGTATCCGTTTAGGTCAGCTACCGTCCCTTTAGCCCTGATTGGTGGAATTTTTATCAATCTCGAGAATCAGTCTGATAAACCGTTATTTTGGCATCTAGCGAGGAGAATAAGGGGAGAGATTTTTGTTACTGTACAGCAACTTGTATTGATAGAGATTTTCTTGTAGGATCGATTATTTGAAAATAACGAATGGCATCACCGAAGTTCGATACTGCGGTGACCAGCTCAGTAGAAGAGACCTTCTTGTATCAGGAAACTACATTGTATTAACGTTCCACGCGGACTGGCTTCTCGAGAACAAAACAGGATTTGAAATATTATTCGCTCAAGAAATTTCAAGAAAAGGTAACAGCTTTACAGTTAAGGCTATCTATAGGGGGAGAAATAAGACTCGTCTTTCATAAGACGCGCCCTAAATAAGACGCGAACTTTACCACATAAACGACACATTTTGTCTGAAATAAGATAAGAACCGACTTATCTAAGAATAGCCCTTAACACCTGGTTTTCTCTTGGCTAAGTGGCGTCTTATTTCAGACGAATTTCGTCGTTTATACGGTGAAGTTCGCGTCTTATTGAGGACGCGCCCTTTTTTGCTGGTATAAATGGTCCTAACTGTTCCACCTCTAAGACTGAACGAATCTACTTCATCCTGGCAGAGCAATGGATAACGAGACACCCCCGCCCCGAGTGTTTCAATCCAGTTTCTACCGTTACACTAGAACTAAAATCAGGCATGCAATTTTGAATGCGGTTTTCATCAATTACATCTCTAAGGGGTCGACCATTTGACCTTTGAATCTATTTTACAAATATTGCATTATAAAACTGTTGCTTAATTAGTTAGTTACTTACTTAACTGTTTTTTTAATCTCATCCGATAATCCTCACAGTTGGGTTTGCTGCCCTCCTGCACCTCTCCCCCTCCAATTTCCCATCCTTTCCCCGATTCATTAGTTACACACAAGACTAAACTGTAAGATATTTTTTCTAAGGTGACTCAAATAATGCCAGTTTACTTGTAAGTAACCATGCTTAGTTGGCTAAAACAGATGCACTTGTAACGAGCTCAATGTTCTAAATTATTTCCAAAACTTAGAGTGTAGAACATCAAAATATGTGGAAAAAGACCAATTTCGATATTATAATGAAATTCATACTTGGCTTCGAGGCCTGTGAGAATAAAACAAAAGAAATGTCAGTATTATTCATTGCTTAGCCTCATGGTGATTTCTTTTGTTTTATTCCCTTAAGCCTTGTAGCCAAGAATGAATTTTAATATACAGAAATTGGTCTGTTTTTCAAGCATACCAATTTAAGGGGGCAGTCTGTTTAATAGCATTATCTTTTGTTGATTTTTGCCCTTTTTTCTTACAATTTAATAACTACAATGTAGCCAGGATTTCCTTGGAAATCAAAAAAAATGACTCCACGTATTAAGTTGGAGTCCTATGGTGCAATACTTTTTTGAGAATTTTGGATGATTGTCCGAATGTTTTTAGAGTATGAAAATGGGAGGGGGATGTTTAAAATTTTGGAAAAATTGGAAAATATTGGATTTTGGGGTTGTTAAATTTAAAAAAAGAATATAATAAGTAGCAGAAAATACCAGTTAGTGCACCACCACAACAAGGTGCCTCTGATCCATGAACTAACTGGTTTATGTTTATACCTTTTCTACCCTAATTTATTTCCTTCCTAAATCAACGTAATTTCCACTAATAAACAACCAAAATGCCCTCTTTTACAGAGTGCTAGTGCTGTGAATTGCTTCTTGTACTCTGCTAGAACCGGGCCCATTCCTTGGTCTTGAGGTGCTAGAGGGATATCTTACTGGATGAACAGAAATCTTAGCATGCGCGCTGTATGTTTCTAAGAGGATGATCTTTTGCATCTCATTGATTTAATAGCACCAGAGATCTTTCCTAAATTATGTTCCATTCCCTTACTTATGAGTGCCAGCTCACCAACAATAACTGGCATAATCTCTCTTGTCACTCTCCGTATTTCCGTAATTTCGATCTCAAAGTCTTTGTATTTCGAGATCTTTTCAGTGGCCTTTGTCGAGGTGTTTTAGTCGGATGATACTGACAAGTCGGTAAGCTTGCAACATCGGTTGCCGTGGTGCTTGATCACTACCTATATCAGGCATGTTCGCTGACAACTCTCTATCCGTATATTTCTTTGTATTCCAAAGGATTGTAACGTATTCAATTTCGGTGACCGTCTTAGGTTTGTATTGATAGCACCTCTTCGGTACTTCGATTTTGTAACGTTGACACTCCTTTCAATGGATATATGCAGCTGCCTCGTTAATATTGTGCCTCTCTAGAAATTCAGTTTTGGAAGTTCGGGACATCCAGTGTATGATCTACGGTTTCTTCTTGTGTTACATATCGTGCGTAGACTTTAGTGTCATCAACTACTAGTAAGACTTGGTAGGGAGGTTCTAGTCCTAGTGGGCTGCAATTATCAGACCCTCTGTCTCAGCTTTCCATCTCGTACTTCTGAGCCACTGGTTGGTTTTGCGATCATCAATTACCGTACTTCCTCTAATAAGCGCCCGGGCGCTTATTTGAAAATTTCTGCTAAAAGGAGGACTGCCTATTGGAAAGAGGGTGCTCCATCGAGGGGGCGCTTATTTAGTTGGAAATTAGTTGAAATTCAGAAAAATGGAAGGTACCTACACCATTTTAGATAACTTTAAGGCTCCGCAACAGAACCAGATCCCATTATTTTACCAAGCAACTCTTATTCTATAACTCAATTTAAAATACAGAAGCTTATAATTATTTTGGGATTATTCTTCTCAACTAAAAAAAACCTACCATTTAAACTGAAGGAACCCGGGTTGAGGCGGGTCTTTTAGCCGGCTCACTTGCACTACGATCACAGGCATGCCAAGCTTCATGAATACTTTTTTTTGGCTTTGAAGGGAACGTACAAAATGTAGAAATTAATGAATGCTCACTCCAACGTGGGTTTGCAGATCTTTACTTTACTGCGTAACCTGGACTGCAGTTCAAGGACTTGGCACGTTTATTAAGAAAAATAGACAAGCCGGTTGAAGGAAAATGTCATATCTTATTCATATGACAGACGCAGGGGCGTAGCCAGCCCATAGACCGGTAGGCCCGGACCTACAAATCTTTGGTTTGATCCCTCTACCGCTGGGAATAAGTTAATATGTGTTGTTGAATAGGGTTGAGCTAAGGGTTGAGGGTTGAGCTGAGTAGTTCGTCTGTCATATGAATATAGTAACATGACACTGAAAAGTCCCACATACTGTGATCGAACTTGATGCGTAGTGATTTTTTTTCGCAAATCCAACTGGAAATCCATATCAAATCCTAACTCGAAAATCCAACTCGAATCCTAACTCGAAAATCTAATTCGAAAAACCAACTCAAAATCTTAGTTCGGCAGTAGGTATCCTCCTCTGCATGCTAATATAATGACAGACCCATGACAGTTCTTCAATCCATTGTGCTAATTACTTCCCATTTACTTAAACTCTTACTTTCATTACAATACCACCGTACCAGCAACCAAATAACGACTGCTCTTATTTCCTTTCATTAGTTTGCCCACAAGGTTGGCTTTCAAGTTTTCATGGCGGATGTTTCAAAGTCCATTCCAATCGTCTGGACTGGAACTCAGCAAAATCCGCATGTGAAGCACTGGGATCAAGCCTCGCCGTACTGAATTCGAAAGCTAAATTGCGAGAATTTCCTCAGTTGTTGAAGAGTGCAGGTGCAAGCAAACCTTATTTGTGGATTGGTTTATACAGGGATCCCAAAAACGAGGGACGATGGCTATGGGTCGGTGGGTCAACCGCTTATTTCACTTCCTGGGGTACTGGAGAACCAAACAATGCTGGTTCAAACGAGGATTGTGTGGAACTTACAATGACGTCAAAGAAATGGAATGACCAGGAATGCACGGACCGTCTTCCTTACATTTGTGAAATCAATGGTAAGTACAACATCCTTCATGAACATATAGAGCTATTTCAAGAAAGGTTGTCGGAAAAAATGTGCACACGACAATCCCGAAAGGTAATATGGGATATGATCAATACACTGTTCCTGACACTGTAGCTGTCGAACCTACTTTTGTTGCTTTCCTTTAGCACTCACAGACATATGTCCATAGCCTCTCCTGACATTCTTTCAACTTTCCTTGAAAAACAGTGTACTCAAAAAACAACCCACAATACCTTTCGGGGTTGTCGCGTGTACTTTATCCGACAACCTTTCTCAAAATAGCTGTATACATGCAGACTATTAATGGTTTGAAACTGGTTTTAAGACAAGACAGAAAGTAATATAGGGCTTCAGGTCGCACATATTTATTCTGACCTGGAATGTTATGATCTGGTGGCTGCAGTAGGTGATACTATCTCCATGTAGGGTTGAGATACAATAATTGTAATATATCCTGGAACCCAATTAAAGGGGATTAGCTCGGGGTGGCTATACACAGGAACACTCGGTTTTCTTCAGTTCTTCAGTTATTTAACGCTCTCTTTCTCTTCACGGTAACTTTACAAGTTCAGTTTCAAGAAAGGCAATGTAAGCTCTAGCGTCCTACTTACCTACAGGCGAGTACACACTTTAAAGGGGTGAACTGTCATTCAGACTCAGTTCATGAATTTCGAGAACACAGCTACGAACTGATAATGCGTACTTGCAAGGTTGACGCATTTTGTAGATTTTCAATACTATAACTTAACTGCTTCTTATAAACGCAACGCCAGACTTAAAGGAAAAATTTTAAGCATCAGTTTGGTAATAAAATTTCGATTACAAGTTTCGTAAAAATATATTGAAATTGTAACTAAATGTTTCTGTCCATTACAATATTTACTTCTAGTAGTAAACAAATTAAATATGAAAAGGCGGGCTTATCCGAGAGCAAGACAGCTGAGAGAGCTAATATTACATCTTTTATCGTGCAACTTTAATGAACTATTCACAAAGTAACACTCTTAATCAAACAGTACGAGATAGAAATTATTTCTTAACGAACCAGGTGATTACAAGACTTTTTCATTCAAAACTCCAGCTCCAGTTTAAGAGGTGTGAGCAGCTTAAGGCAAAGAGGAAGATTGATTGAAAAGATCGATGATTACAAAAATCAAAAAGAATTGCAAGAATCAACAGTTAACGAAGATATCCATAAAAAAAGACTTAGGTTATAAAATAAAAGTTTAGATCCGTAACCGTCCGAGTCCGTCCGGTTAAGGCAACATAAGAGTCTTGTAATAATTTCCTTTGTTAAGATAATCTTAGAAAAAGGTACAATTTCCATTTTATTAACACTATTAAACATTACAATTAAACTTATTTGAACACGGCTGTTCCTGTTTGGAATACTGATTACTGACCTAATACCTTCAGTCTTGCAACTATTCCAATTTCGGTTATAAAAATTCATTTTATCCTTATTTTTCCAACTTCCTTTTTCACGTTCTAAATTGTGTTTTCGCGTTCTTTAACAGAATATAACAGCAGGCATGAAGGAGCTTAGGGTGTGTACCGTAGCAAATTTGTAATCATAGCACTTTGTAATACCCTTTACAAATAGATTCCATGTTGCCATGCGTCTGTTCAGTAATAGACCACAGTGGTAAAAACAGCGAAGTGGCACACGAACCGTAGACGAGAGAATCGCTGATGTTGTTTACCACATTTTGACGTCCTCTGTGATCTATTACTGACGAACAGACCCACTGCAACATGTAATCGGTTTGTTTCATACAATGAACAGAAAAGA
>CALNXI010002263.1:77020-81698 GCA_942486025.1 Porites evermanni | reverse complement strand
AAAGACACTAATAGGGCGATAATTCGTCTGAGATGTTTCGTCGTCTTTCTTAAAGACGAGTCAAGAGATCTGTTGAATGTATTTAGGTGGCTCGATACAGTTTTTCAGGATCAATACCTCCCAACTTTGAGCATAAACTACGTCGCCATAAACAAAGATTTGGAAAAATTGCCACCACAGTTGTATTAGATAAAGATGAAAATTTGTTATGATCAGGGTTGCAACGACATCGGAGTTGTCATAGCAACGAAATGACGCTATTACCTATTTTACTTGCAGCAATATATCTCGGCACTGGGAACTGTTCTTTCAAAATCGTTCACGGTAGCTTTTTCCTCCAATAGCCACCTCGATGTTCGTGAGGTTTTAAGCGAAATCTGTAAGAGCGTTATCGGGATATTTTGGGATGAAGTTTTTATGGCTAGAAGCACAGTTAAAAAGGGACAATCTTGATGTTTGGCCGTTATCTGTAGAAAACGAGGCGCTTTTATATGCAATTTCAAACCATAGTAGTTTCAATCTTTTTGAAAACGTGTGTGAAAGATCATGGAGATAGCTCCAGCCGATTGCTAGAAAGAAGGATTTGATTACTATTTATCGAAGCGCTCTTGTTAGCCGTTTTGTAAACATTTTGGTCTACTTTAACAAATTATTGATATGTTGTAAGGCAGTAAAATAAGGGCTACAATTCGCTAATATTTTATTGGAAGTTTCGTCATTACAAGTGAAAACCTCTCATTATTCAAGGTATTGTCTCCAAGTTTTATTTTAGCCTGCGTGGCAGGCGTTAAAAGGGGAAGGGGAAGGGGGAATTTGGGCGCGCGAGAGCGTGTACGCAGGCTAGTTTCATTTTAACGTGAACAGCAGCAACTAACAATGCATTTAAAATATGCAAAAATGCTAGCTATTGTTGTGCACGAAAATATGAAACTTGGAGACAATACCCCTGAATAATGAGAGGCTCTCACTTGTAAACACAAAATTTCTGACAAAATATTAGTGAATTGTAACCCTTATTTTACTGCCTCACAACATATCAATAATCTTGAAAATAAAAGGTCATATAAAAGGAAGGTTAATCTCAAGAATCTTAAATTTTTTTAAAAATCTATCGAGCCGTTTAAAAATTATTCGCTAATTTGTTAAAGAAGACCCAAATGTTTACAAACCGCTAAAAAGAGCGCTTCGATACATACTCATCAAATCCGTCTTTCTAGCAATCGGCTGGAGCTATCTCCATGATCTTTCAGACACGGTTTTAAAAAGGCTGAAACTACTGTGAGGTGAAATTGCATGTCAAAGCGCTTCGTTTTCTACAGATAACAGCTGAACATCCAAATCGAACGTTCAAAAATCGAACTTAATCGATCACAATTTAATGGATTGAGTTCGATTGGCTCTGGTAAACCTATACAAAGCAAGTCCAAAGCAAAGCAGAATGCATAGCCTTTCTCGCCTATTTTCTTTAAAACCTTGAAAACTTCGCCATCCTTGGAGTCAAAGCGGCATTCCTGGTAGCCTTTTACTACGCATTTGAAGCTTACAATCCACAGCGCATTTGAAGGTATTTCTGCGGAATTTCTTCGTTTACGAAAAACACGTGCGCTACACTCCGGGCTGAAGTAACTCGAGATTATAAGATCTGGTTATGGATTTTCAACGCCTGTTTTACACAAATCACGAGTTCGAAAATCGAACGTTCGGTTGGGTCAACCTCGTTCCCAGGGTTCTCTCCTACCCGCTCTACGGAGCATCTCTCCGCCTCTCTCGTTCCGTAGGGCGGGTAGGAGAGAACCCTGGGAACGAGGTTGCTGTTGGGTTCGATTGATTTTTTTTCTTTTCGGTGAGTTCGATGTCGTTCGATTGCCGAACTCAATCGAACTTAATCCATGAATTGATTTCGATTGAGTTCGATTGAAATTTAGCTCGATTGGGTTCGATTTACCATGCCGGGATATCAAGATTGTCCATTTTCTGCTGTACTTCTAACCATAAAAACTTTATCTCAAAATGTCTCGATAACGCTTTTACACATTTCGCTTAAACCTCACGAACATCGAGGCGGCTGTTGGAGGAAAAAGCTATCGTGAACGAGTTTGGAAGAACAGTTCCCAGTGCCAAGCAATACTGCTGCAAGTAAAATAGGTAATAGCGTCATTTCGTTGCTATGGCAACTCCGATGTTATTGCAACCCTGATCATAACAAATTTTCATCTTTATCTAATACAACTGTGGTGGCAATTTTTCCAAATCTTTGTTTATGGCGACGTAGTTCATGCTCAAACTTGGGAGGTATTGATCCTGTCAAGTGAAAAACTGTATCGAGCCACCTTAAGTTCGCACGCACATGTCATTGTATCATCCGTCTCCCGATACATCAATGANTAATACGTAACCTATAGTGAGATTTTCAGTTAAAATTGATTTTTTTGATTGAATTTTTTAATTTTTTTTTTTAGGTGGGTTGCGCTTGAACCTCGATGCGCTTTGGTTATTAAGAATCTTTTACGGGCTGCAACACTTGCTGGTTATAGTAATTTTTACACCAATTTGTTTCATATTTCTAGGTTTGATGGTACAAAGCCGTGTTTTGTGCGAAAAGAATGCCGCTGAATTTTTTAAAGTTCATCATGACCTATTCGTAGGTTGGCTGGAAATGTGGAAGAGACTTGCAAGACTAATGAGAGCAGGCGTGCAAGAAATAGACCTTTCGTACCATGGGATTTCTAGTCTAGCTATTCCAATGTTAGGTATGGGTCCATTGGATGTTGACGGCTTCTGTTCGCTTCGCAAGTTGGATTTAAGCCACAATCAACTAGGCAAACTCTCTGAATCAATTGGTTCTCTACTTTCCCTGTCCCACTTGTTCCTTAATGACAATTACTTTTCATCACTACAGCCTATAATTATAAGACGACTGGTAAACCTGCAAGAGTTGGACTTGCGGAATAACAAATTAAACAACTTTACGGTGGATATCACTGAGCTGAGTTGTCTTCGAAGGCTAAGTGTCCAAGGAAATCCTCTAAAAGATGATGAAACAAGAAAACTGATGAAGCTCGCCCATAATGAGAGATGGATAGATATTGCAGGTGAATGTAAAATCCTTTAGTAGAAATTTGGTAAAGTTGTGGACAAGCATACAGTAAAACGTCTTCACAACGGCCCTTCTGGGTTATTGGGAGGTCGTCCGTGATGTAATATAACATCAGGTTTACATTTGGAAAGGATATAGCCTGTTCCAGGCTCTCAGATAGTGGGGGAAGACGCGAAAGAAAAAGGCACCCGAAAAGTTGGCGGGGCGGGAAAAAGTTTCCGCCCATTTTATTTTCGTGTTTCCTCAATTCAGCGGACCCGACTATCTCGGAGCCTGGAACAGGCTAGAAAGGATACAATAGTTTTAGCTTCAAAAACTCATGCTTCAGCGATGCTTGGTGGTTAGGGCATTATTAATACGTAACACAATCAATATACCTTATTATAGGAAATTAACGCTTCATGAAATTAACGCGAATCGTTAAAATTCGCGTTAATTTAAGTCGCTTTAATTTTGTTGAGCGTTAGTTTCCGCGACGTTAATTAAGTGCAGCGTTAATTTCCGCGCTCTTAATTTCCAGTATTTTAACCCCAATTTTGGAACCTGTCCAGACATTCTTGATACCTAAAAAACATTAACTACAAGCTTTCTTTCTTTCCATTTACCCTTTATTTTAATTTCATCTTTCACAAAAGCTAAGGCGAAGGTATACAATATTTCGAGTTCATTGAGCTATTTTGAAAAAAATAGCTCATATGTCAGTGGTGTGAGCGTATGTATCTTTGTGGCTTTGTATCTTTGTATGTTGGGATGTTTGTTGCAAAAGCGAATAAAGTTGAAGGTACTATGAGTTGATGCTTAGGAACCAATGAGATCTTGGCATCTATTTAAACATGGCATTGGCAAAGGTCGAACAAGGGCACTTTGAGACCGCCATCTTGATCCTTCACATTTTTTTCGTCTTTTATTACGGGTACAGGTGTTTGAAAGCATTACATAAAATATCTTCATGATTCAAACGCTGTGAACAGTGATGCAGCTATTTAAGGTTTCATATTTAAGTGTGGATGCTGCTTCGAGGCATTTCTGACCTAATTCGGCTATCGGTACAACGCACGACAGTATGAGTTCTGTTTCACCTGCTACAACTGGATAGAGTATAAAAGATCATATAATTTCAAATCTCTTCCAATGAAGCAATAATTGATATTTAGATATAGACTTTAATTCGAAAGCATGCGCCCTATAAAATGTGGTTTTAGAAGTTTAAAAGGCAGCTTATTTTTTTGAAAGCTGTATCGAGTAATGTTAATCCTGTAAACAAGCTTTAAAAATATAAGCCAAAATGTGACTCACCGAATACTGAATAGTCACGAAATACCAGGATTTTTATCATTGTGATAGATAGTTGCATCATCATAATTCACGAGGTTTTCACGTGCGATTCTACACTGTGAAACAGTCTTTAACTCCGACAACTTATTTCTTCATGCTTTAAAAGCTATTTCTTCCTAAAAGACAAGAGCCTTTTTTAAGGCATTGGCTACAAAACGAAACAGGTCTTCATACGTCGAAGTTACTATTTATCATTGGGAAAAGCCAATCTGCATGAGATGTACTGTCACACAGCTGGCACGTGAA
>CALNXI010002263.1:67020-72020 GCA_942486025.1 Porites evermanni | reverse complement strand
GTAATGTTTTAGTGACACTCATGTGCAAGGAAGTCTTCGCGCATCAAATTTCACTTTTTTCACTTTATTTCGCCCAAACTGATTCCTTATCTAAAGCTGATGGGGATTGCCTTGGCTGGTTTTTACAAAAAGGATCTGACTCTGGCATGTGTTTGGGTTCTTTTTGGTTTAAGCTTGTCTGTGATAATTCCAGCAAGGTATTAGTGGCTCATTTTGAAAAAGTTCTCCATAAATTATCAAATCGATTTTTCTTAACTAAACCCTTTATACGAATCTCTTGCTGTCACAACATATTTCACGTTTCCTAGTTTTAATTCGAGTGACAGTTTCTTGCTACTCCAGATCTTTGACAGGTGATTAAACGCAGCTGTTGCTTTGCCAATCGGCAGTTGTCCGTAACTCCTGCGTGACCGATAGAACTGCCCACGAAAGTGCAATTCTCTACCACTCTTTGGTTAACAGTAGTAGGGTTTACTTGTTCTTGGTTTTCTTGGCAGTGATCGTTACGCTAGTGCTAATAGCGATGTCTATAATTTCTGCCACAAAGTTTTGGAGCTCCCGGGTGCCGTTCGTGAACGTCGTGCGTATAGTCAAGGTCAGAGAAATGCCAATTCTCATTTCACACAATACTCTTTGCTCCAGTCGCTTTCTCCAGTACCCAATCGATAGTTACCACAAAAAGGAGCGACGAAAGCAAACAGACCTGATGGACCCTCGTGAGGAAATGTTAGTCCTGACACAACATCTTCACTTCTTGTAACAGGACTTTGTTTAAGTTAGCTTCATGCTAAACCAGATGTTCCTGTATAAATAAATAAATGTTTCTATGAACTTAGGTGGAATGCCATACTGGAACAAGACGTTTCACAAAGATTCTCTGTGGACGCTGTCGAATGCCTTTTTGATGACGATAAAGCTGACTGCCAGAGGCGGCTGGAGCGCATTGCACTTCTCACTGACGTGCTTATAATAAAGATTAATTAATTTTATTCATATCTTCTTGCTCAAAAAATGAACACCGGAGCGGTACAGTGACTCCTTAAAAGCCGAATTTAGATTTGTTCTAATAAATCTATTCGGCCTCCGGCAGAAAAGCATTCATAGGCTGAAAAGTGAAATTATAAAGAGGGACTTGAAGGTAAACGTACGGATACAAAGGAGTTATATTTTTCAGTGTTTTGCTATAGAGCTCATTTGCTGCAAACGTGTATGAACTACGACTGTTTTTGACATGTCTTTTGTATGCGATATTGTTTTTTGTTAACCTTTGCAGGTGGGCCCATTTTGAGAGGGTACTTGAGGATTTGGTGGCTCAGAGAATTCATTACACGAGTGTGGAACAACTTCAAATTTCTGCCAGGGAAGATTGCCTCATTGACGATGATGACGAGTTTCAAACAGTGTTAAATTTCTATCATGACCTCGGCCTGATTATAAAACACAGGAGCACAGTTGTTTTGGAGGCTAAATGGCTGATTGACCTGTTTAAAGAGCTGATTACCATTCCTCGTTTTGATGAAGCGGTGAGAAAAAAAGCAGAAGAAAGGAGAGTTTCATAATTTTACAATAAGAGGTGTTTTCTAGTTGTTACAACTCATACGACTTACTGAGCAAAACGCAAGATTCTGCTGCCCTAAATTGTAATAATTATTGTAATCTTAATTGATAACGCTCACTGTCTTTGTGGCATCGTTATGTCTTCGTTTAAGCAAAGCTTGTTTGATTCATAGTTACCCTTTTTCCACGCGAACAAAAATTGAAAGTTTCATTCACAAAATATTTTTAGTAGCTCGCATCACGTTCGTGATGCGAGAAAACCTGAAAATGTGAATCGTGTCGCGTAAAGTAAACGTTCGAAACTTATGAGCAAGCAGTGGGTGTGATTTAGACGCTGAGATTCACATCAGAGGATTAGTTATACTTCAAATGTGAACCTCAAGGCATACGTCTTGGTTGCTACTAAGGCTGAAGATCCTGACTCGATATATTTTATTACTTTTAGAACCCTCTTTGTTCAACCTATTGGCAGGAAGTTGAAAAGAGTGGTGTTCTCTGCATGGAACTTGTCAATCACGTGTTTTCCAAATTTGTGGATCAAGCTATTGTCAAGAAAGACATTTTGGATATGATGGACCAGTTTGGTTTGATTGCGAAATTTACATCAAACACCTCCGGTACCACGTACTTTGTACCCGCGCAGCTCAAGACCCCACCCACAGAAATTTGCAAACTACACCCTACCCCAGCTGATCCATGTCCACTATATCTTCATTTCGGAGGTGGGTTTGTTCCGAAAGGTCTCTTGATACGCCTTGTTTCTAGTTTTATTTCCTGGTGCTGTAAGACTTGGCAGGAGACACCACCTCCTACTCTGTACCAAAATGGTGCTCATTTCGTCATTGTCGGCAAGCAGATCATCTATGATTTCATTCTTCTTTGCAAGAAAAGTTTTATCAAGATTGCGCTGAAGCAAAGAAATGAAGATGAAGAGCCAGTTTCAGTGTCTGAATCAGTTGAAATACCAAGTCGCGTTCGTGTCTTCATAGACGACACTTTACAAAAATTGTCTCACGAGTTGCCATGTCTTAGCGGGTTGCAGTACGAGTTATCCGTTGCGTGCCCCCACTGTCTGGCAGAATGTTCAAACCACCGGGAAGCTGCATGTACCCAAGAGGAATGTTTACACTTTTTTGAATTAAAGGAAGGCCAGCGACTGATATGCACGAAGAACGTTCGTGATAGTGTGAGGAGGGTTCTTGGGATGGAAAAGTGGCTGTCTTTAAGAAGAGCCCAGGTAAAATATTTAATAAGATATAGTATGAAATGACGTGAAGTAATCTTTTTCGATGTTGACGTTAACAATACTAACCTGCGTAGCTGGCCACTAAGGTGCGCGAGAAGCGTGCTCGAACGAGTGCTCCCCTCCATTGCCCCTCCCCAACCAAATCCGCCAGCTAGTGGTCAGAGCGGGACTTGGAATCTGAACCTCCGGATGACACGTCATGTGCGTTGACCTCTCAACTAATCTTCCTCAGTTTTTGTGGATAATGATCTCAACATTATTTACCGGAGAGGTGAATTAGTTGTATTGCGTGTTACTGTGGTCGGGGGAGAAAGAGTAAGCGAAGTTGGTCTCGTATGGGTAAAAAAAATTTCGTTGACGAAAAATGCCTATCCTGCCCACATCTGGCACTTTTTTAGAACAAGTTTTCTTTACACTGACGTGAAAGTAATTTTGCTTTCATATCTGAATAGCCAGAAATGCTAAAGATAATTTAACTTTTTCCCTGTTTTATCAAAGTTACCGCTTCCATTTTTATCAGTTTGTAAAATTTTTCAGTTTGTAATTTATATTTATATTATTTTTGATTTGGCGTTGACAAGGGCTGAAAACTTAAAAGGTATCCAAAATTTCAACGCCCTCCCAATGTGCTGTAGCTGAAACCGAGTACATACGTACTGTCTCGAAGAGAAAGTACCACACAGATTTTCTCAAATCCCATAATGAATTAGTCTTCGTCTATCGTACGTTTAACGTTGTTTTACCATCTTTTATAAACCAGATAAGTCTCGGTAGGTAAGACTTAAAAGAAAATGCTACAACACTTCAGCAACCAGGCGAGTGCGTTATGACCCCGTTAACTCAATTGGTGGGGAAAACAGTATTCACTTTGTCAAACGCATTGCTTTTTTTAGGTGCAGTATACTTCCCGTTCTCTTGGCACGTGGCAAGATAGGGGAGGTGAAAGTGACCCAGAGAAATTTCTTAAAGCACTGAATGTTACTTTGTTGGCGAGTGAGTGGGGCTCATCCATGGGTGGCTTGTCAACAATAAACAGAAATCTCGCCATTCTACTGGCGAAGCACAGCTTAGTCAACATTACTCTTTTGGTGCCACAATCTTCTTGCAGCGAGGAGGACAGGAGAGACGCTGCGAAACAGAACATTGTCATTCGGGAAGCAGAGAGTCTACCAGGCTACTATGATCCTCTTGACTGGCTGAGCACCCCACCGAAAAACCTTGCTATCGACATCGTCCTGGGCCATGGCGCAAAGTTGGGAAAACAAGCGCAAGTAATTCGGAAGTACCACGGCTGTAAGTGGGTGCAGGTGGTCCACACTGCACCTGAACAACTGGGAATGTTCAAAAACTATGACAGCGCGGTTGCCAAAGGTGAAGAGAAGGACAGAGCTGAAGTAGACTTGTGCAGACTAGCAGATCTTGTCGTGGCAGTAGGACCCAAGTTGAGAGAAGCCTATTCATCCCGCCTCCGTGTTTACAAGAAACACCAATGTATTTTCCAGCTTACTCCAGGTACTTTCCATGAATTTTCAATGCTAGAACAAGCTACACTGGAAGAAGGGAAGTTTAAGGTTTTAACCTTTGGCCGCGGTGATCCTGAAGACTTTAGTCTCAAAGGATATGACATTGCCGCAAAAGCAGTGGTTAAATTGAAAGAAGAAATGGAAGAAAGCTCTTACTGCCTGGTGTTTGTGGGCGCTCCCGTTGGGAAACAAGACGAAGTCGCCCAAAACTTGCTCCAGACTGGAATTGCTAAAGACCAGCTTATTGTTAGAGCATTTGTACAGAGCAAGGAAAGGTTAAAAGAGTTGTTTTGTGAGGTTGACCTTGCCATTATGCCTTCCAGAACAGAAGGTTTCGGATTAACAGCTCTGGAGGCGTTGTCTGCTGGTCTCCCCATTCTGGTGAGTGGCAATTCAGGATTCGCACATGCACTATGCGATTTACCCTCAGGAAAATCGTTTGTGGTGAATTCCAACGACCCCATGGAATGGGCGAAAGCAATTGCTGCTGTTCGCCAAAAGGGAAGAGCACAACGTCTTAAAGAAATCCAAATCTTACGTGCTAGCTACGGAGAGAAGTACAACTGGGAGGAGCAGTGTGGAGCCCTTGTTGAGAAGATGTGGAATATGGTCCAGGGTAAGTGCTTTGTTAAAGTACTATTATAATACTGTAACTCCCCCCCCCCCCCCCCCCC